>CM040182.1:64416866-64480387 GCA_022606455.1 Callitettix versicolor | reverse complement strand
CATGTTACTTCAATTGTTGCATAGTTGGCCATCTGAGATATGAAGCAGATGTCAATTTTGTACCAGTTCAGGAAATGGAGTAACACACTTCTAATTTAGGAAATACTCTTATGAACACAAAAGCAAAATGGAACTATAATAGACTGTTTTAACTTTACCACCAAGTGATTGACTTTAGTGCCAATGAACTACTGTGCAAAAAAAAGTACATGTTATTTATTAATGCAATATAACAAGAAGAAAGTGTATGTGAAGTTTATAATACTCACAGGAAGCCTCATATGGTAACTGGAAGAAAACAGCTTATTTGATGACAAATGTCAACGAAAAATGGCTGCTATTATCACACTTTTTGCTGCATACAGAATCACACAAGGAAACTAATACAATAATCTACACAATATGTAATCACATTTTGTTTCCTTCTTATACTGTAGAAGCAAAATACTGTTACTTGACAAACTTGGGATGTACTGATGTGAACTTCCTCTAATATTTAACAAATGAGGAAAATATTTAATCTTTAAACTGTGCATTTTGTATAGTTTCTTTTGTAAAAAATATTTTTTTTTAATTTCCTTTATAGTTTTAAATACATTTTTTAAAACCATGTATCACATGCATAGTAATAAAACCTGTAGAAAAAATTATGTTGACTTTAAAAAAATGGTAATTTTAGTGATAATATTTTATCACTACCATTTTATTTTCAAATACGCTATACTTGCAATGTATGTTTTTGCAATGTACATTTTGGATTAGTACTAGCTTGTATCATTACTCTGGTTCAGTTATTGCTGTAGCACATAAGCGAAGAAGGCGATTGCCTAGGTGCCACAAGTCAAGGAACGCTAAAATTCGACGGAATAAAAAATTTTTTTAGAACTTTTTATTAAAAACAATTATTTTTCTAATAGAACATAAGTCTTTATAACACTGTAGTATAATTACAGACTATAAACAACATAATTTGTTAATTTTCGCACTTAATTTATGTAGATTTAATATTTATTATAAATGCATAATCAGATTTTTTAAAATTATAATAAGGTTAACCCAGGAGAGGTCATGCGGAGGAAAATTACATGATGGGTCGCACTGGGTGGATTAGGATTAGACCAGGTTTTTGAAAACTCCATAAATAGACACAAAATGATTTTTATTTAGGCTTTAACATGTGTGGTATTTTCTCATATGTAAAATAAATATAGATTATAATATTTTTATGAAAAATATAATAATTTTTATTAATTAAAACATATGCAATACGAATTTAAATGTTACTCAAGATGTACTACATTTTGCATCACGCTCAAGGGTAAAGTTTGGGCGATTTTTTTCTATAAGTTGATTTGTATATTTTACTATTTCCTCTAAAATTTAATTTGTAAAAAATAATTTCCAAGAAACAACTGGTGATTAAGTTCAAAACTCGTCTGAATCCAGGAAGACGTCTAACTAAAGGATTTTCCGCTCTTTTTTCATCTCTTCTTCCTCTTTTTCTACACTGAGAAAAGTCTCAATATTTTTTCTTCCTCTGTTTCATTTATTTCAAGAACAAAACATACACAATTTATCAAAGTATAGAGAACTAAAGAAAAAAAATCACTATAAATAACTCACAGCAGTGTCAAATAAGAAGTATACACAATGAATCGCACTGGGTGGATTAGGCCAGTTATGAGAAGTAACAAACTAAATGATCTCACATCACCAACTTATAAGTAATAAAAAAATGCAACATCATGTTTACGTAGTGGACACTTCCATATGAAGGTACTGGAGGGGTAGAAGCTTTTACTAATTACAGTCCGGAGATATAATAGAAAACAATTCAGACCTGTTAAAAATTCTATCACGTCACAGAGTGCCGCGATTATTAAAGCATTTTTTGTGGTGGTAATGAGCTATCAGAATGGCCATCAATGTAAAACCAAAGGGGACCTTGAAATGTACACCAGTCCCTGACATCTAGATCACTTTTTGAGGGATCGTTAATTTTTTTAAAATAAACTCTTAAATTAGCAATATGAATTTTAAAAACGAATAATGCGTTCCCACAAAAGGGGTCTGCTGCAAAAAAATTTTGGGATACTTTTTTCCTAGGATGATAATTTTAACAGAATGGTCCCTGCACTGATTGAAGCTGGAACATGTTATCTCCTGAATGATTTTAAATTATTTTTAACAATTATTATTTATAAAAACAAATCAAATACAGCACGTAGTCTACTTATCTGACAAATATCTCGGGAAGAAAAGTAAATTTTTTTTTAATGGGAAGTGATATGATGCCTGGGAATGATGTCTATGCTTTGTGCCACAAATAAATTTCTGTTTAATTGTAGATAATAGTAGGCTAAGTTCACAGTAGCAGTACTTTTTTAAAAATACATACTGTAACTTAATATTTGTATAGATATCCATTTGTTGGGCATTTTATTTATTTCTTATATAGGACCCACATATACCAAGATGATTTTTGTGGTTGCAGAAGGGTGGTTCATAAATTAATCCGAATTAACCAATTGATGAAGCTTGCTCAAAAATTAAAAACTATTGTTCGAATAATGTAGAATAAACTTGTAGGAAATATTGCTTCATTTTATTTTGTTTTTAACAAAATAATATGGTTTGTTTTCAGATAGTAACGATTAGCCACAACTTAGAAATAAATATACATGGTGCTCAATTTGTGGAGTCCGATGCGTTCTGGTGAATGAACAGTGTCCAGATACCAATTGGAAACAGCTGATGGAGTTGTGAGGCATTGGGCACAGTTGGAACATTGATATACAATATCAAAAACTGTAGTTCATCGAGCTTCCGAAGTGGCTCAATTATAAATTTTGTGTTTATTTTCTTAGTTGAATTTGTTAATTTTGTTACATGGAGAAACTATTTTCGTAATTACTACTAATAACTTCTGTTCTTGTAATCCTTTCCCCTTTATTTTATATTCAATAATTAGTGCTGAATTTTGTACTCAACAATCACATTCACTTTTTATACATAAATATTTTTTTAAAAAGGAGTTTAATGGTTGCACCAAGAGGTAAATTTTTTGTCTTCTTGTACTCTGTTCCCATTATAGTCACATTGTAAAGGACTAGCAAGTAGATATTTGCTCCAACAATGTAATATTTTGTTCTTCTCAACATTCGACATACTCTTACAAAACAAGATAATTTTATGAAAATTAAATTTGAACTAATAAATTTTAATACAAAAACAAAAATATCTTTTTAAAAGTAGTGATTTCTTTCATTTACTGAATTTACATGTTTGACATTACAAGAACAAGACCGATTTGTTCATTCCTCCCCTTAAATCAAACAAAGCTTGTTGACACCATTTCATAATTAAAAAAATGAAGAGCCGCCTCGGTGGCCTAGTTTATAGCGTGCTGGGCTTTCACTCCGAGGACCCGGGTTTGATTCCCGGCCAGGGCTTGGCATTTTCATATGCTAAATTAACCCATCGTCGGCATTAGCCTAAGTGTGCACAATAGTCGGATGTTAAAAAAAAAAAAAAAAAAAAAATAATAATAAATAAATAAAAAAATGAATATTGTGCAATCCACTGACACACTTGCTCTTGTTATTCTGTAATAAAAGAAGACAATTATACTAGTTGCACCAAATTTACATGTCTAGATTAATAACAAAATATTTGTTCTATTAAATTCTAGATGAGCATTTAAAACAAAGTTTTTTTTCTTATTTTCGTACGAATTAATCAAAATTTAAAAGAATTAGTAGCAAAAATTGGACCAGTTATAAGACAACTGAACAACTAAGTGTTTTTATTTAAAATCTATAAATTTACTACGATTACATAAATAAATAATCTATGATTATAATTTTAACACAACTGCCAAAAAAGGAGCATTATGTTTTCAGTTCGTGGGTAAGTATTTATGTATGTATGTTTGTTCTATCATAACTTCTCAACAGCTCATCCAATTTCGATCTACCTTAGCTAGTTGGATTCCTCACTTCATCAGGAGTGTGATAGCCTAAATTACTTTTATCCAAACAACCCCAAAGAATGAAAAAGACAAGATAAACTTATAAGTAATTTAAGATAGGATAAATAAGTTGCTAGGATGAAATCATAAATTCTTTAATAATAATGTACTAATACATTCTTAAATAACTGATGTACATATGTAAAAATAATTACTAGGGACTATACAACAGTAATAACTCAGATTCAACTAAGCAAATCAATGGAAAAACACTAATTTTGGAACCAAAAGGTATAGAGTTACCACTCGAATTTCAGCTGATTCAAGACATTTAGCTGGGAAAAATGACACTGTGAACACAAAAATCGACCCAGGCAAATTGGTGTTATAAATATCAGAAGGAGTGGAGGGTAAGCTAGAGATAGGCTTTGTCCAAAGGTCAGGCTCAGAAGACAACAGATCTTCAAATTAATGTAAATAGTGAATTAGATCTACCTTAGCTTCTTCAATTCTTCACTTTACCAGAAGTGTTATAGGCTACATAACTGTCATCCAAACCACTCCCAATGGGGTGAAATAGATAGGATAAGCTTATAATTAATTTCAGATAGGAAAAATAAGTTGCCAGGATGAAATTAAAAATCCTGAAATAGGTGGGGGGGTTCTAATGTACTCATTCACACTTAAATAACTGATGTACATGTATAAACAATAATTACTAGGGACAATAGGAATAATTTAGATTCAACCAAGGATAGCAATGTAAAATCACTAACTTCAGGCCTATAGTTAGTCTACCACTCAAGTTTCAGCTGACTTAAGGCATTGGGATGGAAGTAATGTTCTACAATACTACATCCTCACAGAAACAAAAAAAAATAAATGAAATGACAAATCAAATAAAGTACAATTTTTTTAAAAAATACTCAACTTGCTTTTGTTAAAAACAATTTCTTATATTGGTTTTAGTTATGATTCTTTCAAACATGACCAATATTTAAGCAAAATCTGTCAAACTAGTTTTGAAACAAATGCAGCAGGATGAATAGGCCTATAACAGGAGAGTCTTATAGTACCCTACCTATAAAACCCAAGACAAATTAAATTTAAGACCTCTCAGGAGTATCTGTATCACCCGTTGTTAAAGCCCAAAGTGAGGAATTAAACAAAAAAAAATCTAATTCCCTAAAGGTTAATTTTCCTCTAAGGCTAAAACGGACTTTAGCTTTTTATAATTCTGTTACACCAAATATCTACTACCAAAACAGGGCCGCCTAGGTGGCCTAGTTGATAGCATACTGGGCTTTCACCTCGAAGGACCCGGGTTCGATTCCCGGCCAGGGCTTGGCATTCTCATAAGCTATAAATCATCCCATCATCTGCATTAGCTAAAGTGTGCACAATAGTCCGATGTTGAACAAAGTAAATAAATAATTACTACCAAAACAGAAACTGGAAAAAATAAAAAAAACTGTTAAAATAACATAATTATTTTAAAATAATATTCACATGGCCATTGTTTTGTTCCTTAAAGCCCAAAATTGAGAGGCTATAAGTAGGAAACTGGCTTATAAGGCATAAATTAATGGCAAACACTGCTTTCCTTGATTATAAATAAAGATGTATCATTGTCACAACTCTTGCTGCCAAAGTAACACAGAGAGAATAGATTCAATAATCAATAAATAAAGTCCATCTACACCTACACTACCTGAATACCATGTCGGTGCCACATTGTATTTAAAGCCTATCCCATCTCTCCAGACTAGAGATGGGTAAGAAAACTCCAAACTTTTAAAACAAACTTTTTTTCTATAGGCCTATAGGAAAAACAAACTGCTTTGCCAAACGGAAACTAACAGTTTGAATTGGACTGGATAGTTATTTGTTAAACAAGGAACAACAGTTTGGACTTCCCCACCACGTACGTTATATTCGAACGTTGCCGCAAGCGCTAACACTTTTTTTCTGCTATTTTCCTGCTAAACTGTTTTCCTTCAAACAGTACAAACGACTACAAACACCTCTTCTTTAACTTGCTATTTGCTGTACTTTTCCCTCCATTTCTTGTTGCAACTTAGTGAAGTAAGTACATTTTATTTTTATACAGAGCTAATTTTCTTTAAAAACATTTGTTTTGTTAAATATGTTATTACAATAAACTTTATATTTTTTCTGTGTTGTAAAATGGAAAACTTATTTTTTTGCTAATGCTAATGTTAATAACCTATCATTAACCTATAATGTTAATAACCTATAATTTTGTAACTATATAGATCCAATTTTATTTAAACATATTTGGCCTATGTTCTTATTACTATATTTTACTTATTAAGGTTAATTTTTTCAGTGCTGAAAAATGAAAACCTACTTTCTCCCAAATAAAAATATGACAGTAACATCTCACGTTTTGTAAATACATAACTTAATTTTATTTAAACATATTTTTTATATTTATTATCAATCATCAATATTTTTTAATAAACTAAAAATATTCTAAACTGTTTGCATTTCAGTAAATATGCAAAGGCATTAATTTTTAAGTAAAAAAAGTATGCTTCTATTAGAAATTCATTGCATTTTGTACATAAAATGGCATACATATATATTACGTTTTGAGAATGTAATTTAATTATTACTACACTTATAAAAATTATTTTTTTCTAAATGTTTTACACCCAAAAACGGTTAAGGACATGGTGGTAATGGGAATGAAAAAGTAGTCTTAGAAAACCGAACGTTTGTGTTTATGTTTAGCTGCTAATACAACTTCGAGTTTCATTTTTCTAAACCTGTTATTTTCAAACTGTTATTCCAAACAGTTATTTTTTCCAACAAACAGTTCCTTGATATTTTTTAAAAATAGCAGATTTGCCCATCCCTACTCCAGACCTAATAAAAGGCATTAATTTACCCATTAGTAGGTCCCGCCTGAGTGATACCATGACAGAAAATGCTTGCGGACCTTCCATGCCCGAAACTCCACGATTCTAATAAAAATAATCGATTTAAGAACTTCGATACTCATCTTAAATGAAATTAATTATATTTGATTATTAATTAATAGTTGAATTTTGTACACTGTGTTTTACAAATTAATTGGAATTTATTTTTTTCAATTTTTATGCAGCTATCAGTAATTACAAAGTAGCAAAAAGAACAGGGAAAACCTGTTAGAATACAAATTATTTGACTGTGAATAGGCATATATAAATATGGAAATAGCAGAAAGAGGTACAATAGTATATATATATATATATATATATATATAGTAATTACTTTAAAACTGATGCTGAACCTCTCCCAGAATTTTAGTTGTATTTCTTTTAAATTATGGCTTAACAGCATAATGCTTCACGGCAATTAGACTAATGAATTCGGGAGGAGGTCAACATAACAAATGAAAACCAATTATAAGATTCAAAACTCCATAAAGTCCTGGTTCATTTAACTGAATTACCCCCCCATCTCATCGATTTGGGCATTCCCATATTTCTAGTTTTAATAAGATATTGGTATAACTATACAGTAAATATTATCTCGAATTTTTAAAATCTTTACAGATTTTTTACAGTAAATTGTATTTTACACCATCGCGAATGGTTAAGACCAGAATACACCAACAAAAGGAAATTTTTTGTTCCAAGCGAAAACTTTTTTATGGATCAATATGACCCGTCATTTGAATTTAAGAAAATATACTAGTCTACCTATCCCTGTATACAAGTACCATTTTACGTTTTATTTCATATTTTATTGATTAACAAATACTTCACGTACTGGATAGAAGTAGAGATTATTTTTCTTTGCTTGTTTTTAGGCCAATATGGGAAAAAGCTGCGTTACCTATAATGCATTTAATAGTATTTATATCGCATTTTATAGTATTTCATTCATAGACTACATTTTACATACATGTGCCCTGTGCTGTACTGTGGTGACATCACAATCACAGATAACACTGACAGGATGTTTGTCAAATATTAAACTGTTATTATTTTATTCTCTTCAAAGTATCATAGTAGTGAACTGATAGGCAGGAAGTTAATTAGTCTTTTAAGGCAGTTAAAGAAATATTTATCTTGCACAAAAGCTTAACAATGGTTAATTTGTAAGTATATAACATATGATCTAACTACATGAAATTAGTGAAGTATTTATTTATATAATATAAGGCTTGGTTCCAAACTAAAAACAGTTTTAATACAAATCAGCTAAATATCACACTGACATGGAGCAAGTCCAGCCAAAATTGAGAAAAACACGTTTTTTTAAAATTAATTTTATGTATTAACTATTTACAAAAATCGAAAATTTTAACTGAAGCAACTTGAAAGTTTCCCTGAAAAGATGTTTTTTCTTAATTTTTTGTATTAGATTACTTACAACATTGGAAAACTTTAGATGGGAAGTTCAAATTTTTCAATCCAAAATGGCCTACTTAGATGTTAGGAATACTGTAGTAGTAGGTCTACCATACTGTATTTATTTATTTTTATAAATACGGTTAATACATCCATGGTTAAAAACATGTTTTTTTTAATTACAAAATGCTACTTTTATTGATAAAAAAAACATTGAACTAATTTGGAGGCAATAAAAATATGGAAGCCATTTTTAATACTAAAATATAACCCATAATAATATGTATTTGTAATAGTTTAATATTTTGTCTCTGTACAGGTCATATTATTTACCTGTCACACAATTTTGAAAAGGCCAAAATAAAATAAACATCCTGCTTATTAGTATAAGGCTTACCTAGTTGCTATTCTAGGCTGTATAACTAATTGTGCAATCTAATGTTTATTACTGAAC
Organism: Callitettix versicolor; assembly: GCA_022606455.1. Taxonomy (NCBI): domain Eukaryota; kingdom Metazoa; phylum Arthropoda; class Insecta; order Hemiptera; family Cercopidae; genus Callitettix; species Callitettix versicolor. Next base: position 64,471,599 of record CM040182.1, on the reverse strand, counting down.
TAAATCATGTATGAAGACTTTATCCAGTGCTTCATAATACTTTATCTTTGCTTATTAACATAGGCCTCTATATCACATTCTAATAACATTACAACTCTTTAAACATTGTTGCACTTTTTTTTGAAGAACATGACTTACAATATAAGTATTTCGACATTGCATATCAATATTGTCCTGTGTTAAGTGTTGCATCCCCATGTGTTTAACATAGCAAATTAGCCCCAGGGGCTCACGTTATGGGTACAGGTTTGATTGTGCTTACCTGGATATAGACTATCTCTATCTTGGATTAGATCCCTTCAACTCAGGACAAGGTGGACCAGCTGCACCAATGGCTGCATGGCTAGGAGGGGACTTAGCCCCTCAGTAAGTATGCAGATTCTGGATATCAGGCAATTTTCAGTTTTAATATAGGCTTACCTACAGGTTGAAGGTACTATTTCCCTTGCTAAATATGAGATTTTTATGGCTGGAAACAAATATTCACCCCTATTGGCAGCAGATGTACATAAACAGGTTAGGAATATATGGTGGAGAAAACCCACGTTTAACTTATGTCAGAAGGAAGAGGAACGGAGGCTCTTGCCAGCAAGAGGCAAAGCATGGAGTGTTTGGCTTCCAGGATCCTGAGGAACTCCAGCAGACTGAGCCAGTCAATTGACTGCTAAAAGTTACTGAAGGCACTAGTATACTGAACCAGAATCCAACAGAAGTAATTACACGATAGATCATTAATGGTACCAGGAGCCACCGAATCCCATAACCTTAAAAAGTTAATACCTAAAGATGAATTTTGTTTAAAACACATAACTGTATGGAATACAATTTTATAGATCTGAAAATGATCTTGTATAAATCAAAAAAGGATATCTGTTTGTAGATAAAAGAATTATTATTATTATATCAAAAATTCAATTCCAGAAATAACAATTCTCACATTTAAACAAATATTTGAGCCAATTTCCTATGAAAACATTTTACTCAAAACTTTTAAATTACTATACATATATAAACTGAAATAGTGTACCCATAAAATACTTGAATAAGACAAAACAGGTAACAACATAACATTCAGATTTTTTTTTGTATTGTTCAGGTTAGGCAAATTAATGGTAGAGTTAATAAAAATACAGTATTGCTAAGAAAAATACATGATTCTTGTAAGAAAATATTGATACTAATACTAGCATTAGTTCTGACCCACCCTTTTTCACAAGTTTCAGAGTAGGCCTAATTCCATTAGAGTATTTAATGAAGTAGGTGCTTGGAAAAGCATAAAAAAGAATGGTTTAAAATCAGTAGATTATGGCTTTATATTAATCAGTACAAACCCTGCTTAGGCCTACTTATTTGAATTCGAACTCTAATATAATTGCCCTACCTTTTAATATATTATATTTAGCTGATAAACACAGTAAAAGAAATATTCCATCTTAATTTTAAAACTGTAGTAGTATAGTGTGTAAGTATCAATTTTAATAACAGATCTTAAAAGCTGTTACATTTTAAGTCTTTTAAATAGAAAATCATCGTGAACCTAACTTTCTGAGGTATTTAATTAATTAGTCTTCATTTTCCTAATAATCGGCTTAGATCCAAAAAAATTGGCTTAGATCCAAAAAAACCTCTTTATCTTACAATATGTGTAATATCAATGTGTAAACGAAATTCTGTTTAAAATAATGCAAACCTTATGACCATCCTGGATATGTTTTGCAACAAATTTTTGGTTCAAATAAAACAAACTTCACTGCCAACTTGAAAAATAAAACATGAGATAGTATACATGTATTGGTACTGTATACTGATTTTCAGGGTGTAAGCGAATATGGAGAGGTAACTATATAAAATATTAAGTTTCTGTATCTTATACATTTGAATGACAAAATTCATATGTTTGGGAGTGACATAACTATATAACCATTAACAATGCCTGTGTGTGTGTGTGTGTGTGTGTGTGTGTGTGTGTGTGTGTGTGTGTGTGTGTGTGTGTGTGTGTGTGTGTGTGTGTGTGTGTGTGTGTGTGTGTGTGTGTGTGTGTGTGTGTGTAGCCTTATTAGTATTTACTTTACATTTATAATGTATTATTATTTTTATTTTACAACTATTTTTAACATTTACAGAAATTTAAAATACCTGATATTTCAGTATGAATTGTTCCTTATATAAACCAATTTGTTTTTACAGTGACGATATAATGAATTTGTTCAAGCCAATGTACCAAAACTTCATTATACTTATCACAATGACTGGGGTGATGTACGCATGTTATCGCCTAGTTGTTAACATGGTAAGAGAATGTACTTTACTGCAATCAATAGAGCTTTCATACATTTAAAGGTTTCAATTTTATTAGTCGAAAGTAATACTGTAATAGTTTACTGTTCAGATTGTAGGCCTTATGCGATTTCCTACTTTTACTTTTTTAGATTAGTACAATACGAAGTATGGTAGTAAAAAAAAGTATGGATATAAAAAATTAATCTGTCTTGAAATAAGTTCTAAAGCCACCAGAGTCGTAAACAGTACTTTTTACTTGGATATCTCTCCACCTTTATATCTGTCTGCCAACTTTGAGACTGGTTAATACATTATTTTTTATTAAATTTGACAAGTAGAGAAATTGTTACCTTTTTTTCACATGTTACATATCTTTTCTTTCATGAACCTCAATGAAAATGTATTTTGAAACACACAATAAAACCTTTAAATGGATTTTTCTGTGCCTTTTTCTTTTGTAGCATGGATATAAGTCAAATACAATTCAGAAGTAATTTTTTATGTTTGGTGTCAAGTACGTTTCAACGAAACACTTACACATATGCTTCAGTGGTACAATCAATGTGAAATATTCAGTGACAAGAAACAAATAGCATACCAAAAAGAGGAAACTACATGCTTTAAAGCTTGTGCTTGAAATTATATTTATTACATTTATGTTATATGGTTAGGTTAGATATGGTTAGGTTATATTACGTTGAATAAGATATGAACGTTACCATATATCTTTGTACATTCAAGTGAAATGTTATTTTTGTTTCAGACACCAATCACACGAAGACAAATACTATGTATCCTAATGTTCTGCTTTCTTATGTTGTACTTCGCGTACACGCTCATCTATTTTCCCTAATTAAACAGAATGTAACTGAATTTTAAAGAAAATAAATAAATACTTTGTTATAACACTGAATTATTATTTTCAAGGAGTTGAATTGGTTCTGGCTGTGAATTATAGGTCAATCATTGATTAGTTTATTGTAGATATTGTGAACACAGCAGAAAATTGCCAGAGATACTTTCACAATCCAGAGTCTTTGGTTTCTCTTGAACAACCCTGTCATGCCAAAAGTAATTAATTGTTAATAATAAAACATTTGTGTTTTAACTACGAAAAATACAAACTAAAGTGGTAATTGTGACTATGTCTTAATTAATTAAAAACAAGTCTGCTACAATATAATTATTAAACTGTATAAGCTTAGACATGGTAATGAATCGTTTCTGACTGACCACAAAGGCCTACTTTGATTGTAATCAGAATGATTACAGATGGAAATTTTTTTCTGAAAAGGCACACTTTTGGTAAAACAGCCATTGCTCAAACTGAGAAAAAGTTCTAAACTCAAGCATTTTTTTTTGTTGAGACTCCAGACTGTAAACTAAATTATCAGTTTGGTTATTAGTTCACATGGTATGCCCAAGGGGTATCCACAGAATGATGCCAGTATAGTTTTAACAACCTTGGGCCAATTTGGTTTTTTTTAACAACACTGTTAAAAAAATAAATTCATAGTCTAAATAATAATTATAGAGCAGCCTGTAAGTAATAAAATTGGAGATTTATGGCTGACTAATCATGCCAGCAAATATAAATAAATGCTGAAAAAAAACATTAAACAAACTTTCTAAAAATATTCAACTAAGAAAGCGTTTGCAAAAAAAATATAACAGTTAACTGGTTTTAATCATATATAAAAGTTTTATAATTTCATTTGGTGTACCAAATTAAGAAGTGTACCTATAGAAGTCTTAAGTCTTTATTTTTTCGAAAGTTTGTGCAAGGTTAATTAATTCTACTGAAATCGTGCGTTAACCTTGTTCTTTCAAAAGAATTTAATAATCTGTCATATTTTTAGTTGAATATTTTCTGATTTTTCCTTTCATAAAATATTAGATTCGAAAACATCTGATAGAAGGGAACTATATCGAATGACGTCATAATCAATGATGGCGGTGCCGCTCGTCACGTGACTGTTCCGGTGGCGCCGCCATAATGTGATATCTTCTCTGATGTTACGTTTTGTGACGACATTATTTCTCATCCAATGATGTGGCCGATGGGTTTCCCACCATCCCATATGTTCAGGTTTATATAATTTGAAATAACAGTAACACACAGCTGACTTGATGACGTCACTGAAAGCATTTAATAACAGATGTTCGATACACTACAGGAGAATCAGACTTAGCACAAAAGATAGGGCACACATTCGTTCCTTGTAAGTAAAAAACGTTCATTACTCTCGAAAAGGCGGTAATTATAATTTTAAAAATAGGAGATCATAAACAGCCTTAAAACCTACATATTCTGAGCATTTTGAAGTATCATATTTCACTGAAAATGTGGAACTAACCTCGACTCCCTTAAATTGATTTTCAAATTTGAAAATATAAACTGTCTATGGAGATGCTATGGTGTGTTAAATAAATTTTTCAAATGGTATAAGAGTTGTTTTTTTTAAATATTCCAATAAGCTGTCACCTGAAATGGATTCATTGAGTAAAGAACTTGTGCAAGGTAAAGTAGACATAGTAAATGAAACAACTGTAAAAATAGCATAAGATAAATGACATCAGTTATGTCAATTTTAAAAACCATAGCTAAATAGTATTGTTAACTGCATTATAATATTTTTGTTTTTTTCTAAGATGTTCTATTTCATGCCCATAATTAATGATTCAAAATATAAAGTATGGAAATTAACAGAAGATCAAAAAAAATGTAAAACAAAAAATTACCTGCATATATAAACAGTTTTGCAAGGTCTGCTGTAGGATGAACATTGTTCTTTTCATGTACAAAATGCTCCTATTGATAATTAAGTTTTTTTATTAGAAACATTTTGTTTGTGTGTGTATGCACGCACGCTCAACGAATCACAATCTAAGTACTAGGGATTAAGATAATGTTTATTAATGATTAGTAGTTATATGAAATACATAGATTGGATCACTTATTCATTTATTATGGATTCAAATAAAGAAAAATGCAGCAAAGAAATTAAAACTGGACAATGTTAGGTCATTCAAATCACCATCTACTATTTGATTTATTCAAATGATTTGCTCTGCTGGAAAACCAAGCAGAGGACAATCAAAATAATCCTATATCCAGTAACATCCATGAAATAACTGAAAAACCACTGTCAGTTTTTGTTAGCAATGTTACAACATGAATGCTGTATTGCAGACATTTTTAACTGAGAATATCAGTACAGTTTAAGCATGTAACTAAACAACCAAAAATAAAATTCTGTTTCGAAACAGTAGGTGGATACAGAAAAGCAATTGCATTTTAGGCAAACAAAATGTGCTAATTCAAATATTCCAATTAAAAAATGAATAAAACTTTAGAATTATTGTTTGAGGCTTACACCCCAACATGCAACACTTAAATATTAATGGGTAATCTAGATAAACAAGGGTATGATCCTGTAAAAATGATTCTAGTACATCTACATAGTTCTATAGGTCCTCTGCTTTTTTGTTTTTTATCTAAAAATTTACAGGTTATATCATGCTATTATTAAGGTAGAACCCCCAAAACCTAAATACAATAAATTCATTGCTTGAAATGTCAGGAATATGGTCACAGAGAAAAATACTGCCACAAACAACCTCATTGTGGGAATACGTTGACAAACTTACACTTATTACTTTAACACTTTATACTCACACTTACATTTAGGGATGCAATAATAATAACCTCAATGTGCTTTTCGCCTTAACAAAAAAAGAGAGCTAAATCTGTATGCATTTAAGTATGTATGTATGTATGTACTTTTGGTTTTGTCTACTTTTTCTCAAAAACGACTAACAATTTTTGTGAGATTTTGTATACTAATATCTCTTGTCAGGAATCGATTGCTACATGTCTCATATCTGTAGACATATATCCTCTAATATTATTATAGAATAAACGAGTTAAATTTGTATGTGTGTGTGTTTCCACTTTTTCTCAAGATACAACACATGTATCTATAACAATCAATCTACTTTTTCTCAAAAACGACTAACAATTATGTGAATTTTTGTTATCAGGACTCGATTGCGAAATGTATCATATGTGAAAATTTTCTAAGAAGGTAAATTCAAGAGTGTACACTAAACATCAGAATTTATTAATTCTGTTGACCTTTCTGATTTGCCACCAAGTTAGAAATAAATACAATTATAATGCTTTTGAAAAAATTTGGACGTTTCCGAAGGACTATGAAATGGCATGAGATTGATTGTGACTGAACTATGTAATAATACTATTAAACTTAAGAGATTATAACTGGTGAATTTACAGGACAGGAAGTTCACATATGGAGAATCACATTAAATTCTAACAAAAGTTAACTGGGATGCATTATGTGAAGATATTAATTTCCTATTAAACCAGCTTTTGCAATGACTATTCATAAGGCCCAAGGTCAAATTTCTGAGTTAGTAGGAAGTTATCTTTTAACAGTAGGATTTATAAAGGTTGTTATATGTAGCATTTTCTAGAATGAAAAGGCGAAGTGGCTTGAATGTGACCAGAAAATCCTCGACATACGAGAAATGTTGTGTGGAAGGAGTATTGAATAATTTTACAGGTACCTCTAACTTTTCACCAATGATCAACCGTAATAATGAAGTCTTTGAAAATAATGATCATTTTGATAACTTTGAAGAGCTTAATATTACATTACAATAATTTGTTTCTTTGATTTTTTCGTGACAGTTTCATTAATATTATTTATTCATTGATTTTTGTATTATTCAATTATTTTTTAAATTTATCAAATGAAAAATTTAATCAATGTATGTTCCCAACCAAATGAATGGATCGCTATTTATCCCTAAGAAATCCGATTTGGGAGAAATCGAAAACTTAAATTTTATAATTTCTTAAAACTGGTTCATCGGGTTCTTCTCAATTTTGGTTACGGCTATATGAAGGTACAACTCCAATCGGTGAATAAAATTTGATTTAAAAGTTTACAATTCAGTATAGGGATATGGCGATACTCATTGGTATTGATAGTTTCCTTTCGATACTGGCAGTATCGGTATTAATATTGGTGTTTCGATAATGTCCAGTATCGATACTAGCACCTTCTAGGTGTGCGTACTAGGCTTTCACCCCGAGGATCCGGGTTCGATTCCCGGCCAGGGCTTGGCATTTTCATACGCTATAAATCATCCCGTCTGCATTAGCCCAAGTGTGCACAATAGTCGGACGTTAAAAAAAAAAAAGATTTCCGACCTATTTTTTCTTTACAGGTTTTTTTTTTTGCTACGACGCATATCTCGTTTCTACAAATAATTGTTGGTGGTTGAAAAACAGAGAAACATTAATAATATGTAATCAGAACGTGCTCGACAAGGAGTGTTCCATAGAAAAGGGAGAGAATAGAAAGAAATACGTGGTCCTGTATGGAGTTCGTGCTCTGTTGAACCGTCAGCCATATTGATTCTGTTCCCCTATAACACTAAAGCTAACAATACACGTTACTCCGTTATTTGTAAAGAAAAAAATATGTTTGATATCTCATTTTAAAGGTCTTGTAGGCCCTACATGGGAGTGTGGCTGGCTTCTTCATATTGTATTACATGCTTTTAAAAATACAGCAAAGATCTTTAAAAACAAAAAATACAAAAAAATCTGACTACATACCCCACGTGCAAGACTTTTAAAATGAGATATCAAATATAATTATACATTAACAAATGGCGGAGTAATCTGTATTGTCAACATTAGTTCTAAAGTGAATAGATACAATATGGACGACAGGGTTAAAAGAATGTTAAGGAATGAACTATATTCCTAGATCAGCCCGTGGACGCGTGCTGTTGGGATTAGCTGGCATAGCATGACGAAGGGAGGGTGGAGATAAAAAAACAAATCGGCTGAGGGGCAAAGTGGATTGGATGGAAAGGGGATGTGTGCTAAGGGTTGGTTATTAATACTTATCCAGTAGAAACATTGCTTCCCTCTGTGTTCCCCTGACCAATCTCTAGCCTGCATTTTGTTCCCTCTCTTGTCTTTGTGTAAAGGAGATTTTACAGATATGGACAATGGCAAATGGGCAACAAAAAATGATAATGTTCGCAGCAGTAATGCCAAGAGGAAGGTGACCCCCAACAAAAGATTTTTTAAATTATGTTTTACAATTTGACAGTTACACTTAACACAATTTTCCTATTTATAATTCACTACGCTCAACTAAACACAAGAATAAAATATAAATACATTTGTGTACTATACTGTGGTCTATTCACAATGTAAGATGAGCAGCGCAAATTGCGGCACGCAGCTGGCTTGTTGATGTTAAGGAAAGCAAATTCAAAAATATATTTCCTGTTTAGCCTTTTTTTTAATTCTGATTTCACTGTCACGACAGCATTAGCATATTGACATATATATTTAATACCTACATACTAAGTAATATATTTAGGCAGGTATTATTTCCAAATTACATTGAAAATACGGAAATGAACCCTGACAAATATCACTTTCATTTTCTTAACTTTAAAGGGTTTTGAAAATTTTAATTTATGCAAGCTTTTAACACTGAAATCAAAATGTTTTTAATAAATTCAAGACGAGGAAGTAATAAGTTTTTAAAGATTTGAAATGGCCGCCATTTTGAAACTGCTGGACGGCATTGCCTTGAAGGAAGTTTGCGTCACACACACACACACACACACACACACACACACACACACACACACACACACACACACACACACACACACACACACACATCCTTACTCTCTCTATATATATATATATATATATATATATATATATATATATATATATATATATATATATATATATATATATATATATATCTGCGCATAGACCCTGTTGGATCACGCAAAGCACTCCGACTCATGTCTTGTTCCTTCTAATCCTCCACACCTCTCTCATCCTGTCCCCATGGATCCTCTCTTCCTCCTCCGTCCATTTTACCCCTGCTCTCTTTGGGATTTCATTCTCTGGGACCTTCCAACCGAGAGCATCTTTCTCCTGTATGCGCGCCTGTCTTCAACATCTGTTGAGTCTATTCCTGCGTCATGTAGGTCTATTCTGACTTGTGCGATCCACGACGTTGTTGATTTGACACCTTGTATATACTTAAGGATTCTGTTGGCAAGTCTCGTTGTTGGCAAGTCTACTGATGTGTCCATAGACCCGAAGCCTCCTTCTTCTGATATCTGCTGCCAGGTTCGATATCTTCTCTGTGGTTTTCCAGGAGTGCAACCTGTATCCATCTTCTGTTAATCTCGGGCCAAGGATCTTCCTAAAGATTTTGCGTTCTTCCTTCAAAATACCCTCCATGGTACCTTTTGTGTGGAGTGCTAGCGTCTCGCTTGCATATAATACCTCCGGTTTTATGACTGTGTTGTAGTGTCTGATTTTTGTGTGCGTCGACATACATCTCTTATTGTAGATATCACGCGTTATACCAAGAGCCCTCTTCATTATCAGTAGCCGAACCTTTTGCGCAGCCTTCTCGCCACCTGTGGGTTCAAGAATTTCTCCCAGATGGGAGAAATATATATATAAAGGAGAGAGAGAGAGGGGGGAGAAGGAAGTGATTACTCATGTATTTTTTCCTTATAGGATGCAATATATTTATTCTCACCGGACTATACAGAACTGTCATCTGTTTTAAGTAAGTGCAATGCTCTTTGTGTTTGGGTTGTATAATCAAAGGAAATGAATGTGGACCTAAATAAACCGTAGTGGTTGTGGGTAACTCAAAACTCAAGCATAACAATGACGTTCACAACAATAACAATGTTATCTCGTCACTAACAATGACGTTCACAACAATAACAATGTTATCTCGTCACAAACAAAACAGGCAAAAGCCATTTTGTAGTGTCAGCCCACATCTCGAAACAGCACACAGTACAGCGAAGCTTTTTTTTTTTTTTTTTTTTGTGTTTAACGTCCGACTATTGTACACACTTGGGCTAATGCAGACGATGGGATGATTTATGGCGTATGAAAATGCCAAGCCCTGGCCGGGAATCGAACCCGGATCCTCGGAGTGAAAGCCTAGTACGCTATCCAAGCCTTTGCCTCCTCGCCTTGGCGAGAGGAGTGAATAGAAAGTCTTGCCGAACGGAAAAATGTAATGGAACGAACGAGCAAATGATTTTCGTCTCTATGCCTTTCTTTTTTTCCTACTTTTCGATAACAGTACACGCGTATTTAAAAAACAAAACGTTTCGATATTTTACAACCGATTTTTTTTTTTTTTTTTTTTTTTTTTTTTTTGACGTCCGACTATTGTGCACACTTGGGCTAATGCAGACGATGGGATGATTTATAGCGTATGAAAATACCAAGCCCTGGCCGGGAATCGAACCCGGGTCCTCGGAGTGAAAACCCAGTACGCTATCAACTAGGCCACCGAGGCGGCTTCTTTTCCAACCGAAAATACGTGTTGAAGAACACGTGCATGTTGTAAGCGTTTATAATATTCAAAATTATTATAACTGTTTATAATAATTGTTGTCAATATTGCTTGTTTTTAACAACATAACCTGGAACTTATTATAGACTATCAGCTGTTCAATGAAATCAGCTGATCGTTACGATTTAATATAAAACAAGTAGGCCTAATATTTTACCGTAACTATAGTAAATAATATCTGAGCTAGGTCCGCTTACTTATTTATTTAAACAAAACAAGATATTTGTAATTATATCTTCAAACTAATTATGTATTCAGCAGTTATCATTTGCTTATGTCGGCAACTCGCCGAGTTCCACAATCGTACTTTTTTGTTGTAGGATAAACCTACACTCAATTTGCCTTTCCCAGCTTTGACAATTTTTTAAAATTTGTTCAAGCGTTTCGGATTACTTCCATTATTAAAACTTGCTGGTGTACAACTCAGGCTAGGGCTAGAGAGTAGATAGCAAGTTTTGACAATGGAGGTAAAAAAAAACTAAGATAGGAAAGGCAGAGGAGTTTACTCAACAAAATAACATTCTTAGCAGAAATAAGGAAGATTATATCAAGAATTTCCCTCATAGAATGTCTCTATCGTAAAACCGAGTAAAATAATTTTGATTTTTTTTCGGTACATTTCTCAGTTTTGGTAATTTTTGCACTAAATCGCTTTTACTAGTCTATAGGCCCTATATCCAATATTAATAATACAAAATACAAAAGTATGGAAACAAAGGGATGTTACATACAAAAAAGTGAAAATGAAAGTGACAGACGTAACCTCAAAATAACTACCTCGCGGAAATGGTAAACATGTTTTTAATGGCAATTTTTTTAAATTTTTAACATCGGACAATTGTGCACACTTGGACTAATGCAGACGACGGGATGATTTATAGCGTATGAAAATGCCAAGCCCTGGCCGGGAATCGAACCCGGGTCCTCGGGGTGAAAGCCCAGTACGCTATCAACTAGGCCACCTTAGGCGGTTCTTTTTTGGTTAAAACTTGGTAGTAAAAGATAAAAAAATCGTATATCGTATTTTGAATGTAAAAAAAAACTGTCCTGTCAGATAAATTTTCGTGAAAGGATATTTTGCAAAAGTTTCAGAATCGCCGCCATTTTGAAACTTTTGAACGGATTTTGTTGAGTAACGAATCTTCAATCCAAATTACTACTAAAACATATATAGCTATTTTATCATGGCTTTGCATGCAAAAAAGAGTTCAATGTAAGTTATCACTAAAAAAAAACTATTTTATTATGCCTCCTTCCATACGCAAATGATTTCACATAATCTAGGTTCATCACATATTAAAATGAAACTAAGCAGAAAAGTTTCTACCTAAACGAGATTTTGAAGCTATCAATGGCGACGTTTTTGTAAAAAGTGTTGTTATAATAAACACATAGAGAATACTGTAACATCAAAACATTTTATTTTAAAAACAAAATAATAAAATTGATGAAAGCATGTAAATCTGGTCACTCAGTTCCCCAATGGAGTCCGACTGTTTCTGATCAATTCGACGATAGTTCATTATTCCATTATATATCAGCTGTTCCCTAATTTAGTGTAAAAATATCTCTATACGTGAAAACTCGAGATTTTGGCCTGATTGGTTCATTTCCACACTGGCGCCAAAGTTAACCAATCACAGTCCGCGTCTCGCGTTTTTTCTCGTTCTTTCGAATTGAAATCTCGTCTTTAACGAGAGACAGTTGAAATTTCGTTTTCACAAAAGCTCTTTCAACTCGTATGTAGTTTTTCAGTTGAAATGCCGTTGTTTTTTGTTTAAGTCTGTTCAAGGTATTTTGTGCAGTTTTTTTCAAATTTATTTTGATTACAGACCTTTACAAACACCATTCAAATATCGTAGTGTAAGAGGTAACAAAGGCCTATTGCTTTTTTATTCGAATTGACGTTAAACATAATTTTTTTTAACGGTTTTTTCTGTATTGATACAGAAAAATGTTGATGTTCACTGACGAGAAATTTTTTGAAAAACCAATTAAAGGTGTTTTGGTATGCCATAGGCAAGTGTTGAAACATAAGAATCCTGCAGACAATGAGGCTGCTGCAAAAGCCTTTAAGAAGTAAGTAGTCTATCTGCCATTTTAAATAAGGAATCACAAGGACAAGCAAAACCAATTTCAAAATAGATCTTCCAAACATAATTATTATATTATAACTCATACTTAGAGCTGTGTTTGATGAAAAAGTATAACAATAAAAAAAAAGTTATTGAGTAATAACTTTCAGATACTAGTCTAGGATGGCATAGCCAAGCCAATTCTACATTAGGTACAACATTTACTTTCATTAGGTAGCTTTCAGGTTCTGGGAGGCATTACCTTTACACATACAGGGTTTTGAGGGACTAATAAACACACTCTGATTTAACCCTTAGCTGACCACACACATGAAAATAATTTTTTTCAAATACATTTCTAATAAAATCTCTAAGTTATACCTTAAATTAATAGAAAATATAATAATTAAAATTTTTTTTAAAAAAGGGGGGGTTTTACAGCCCTGGTACTTTTGAGTACCGTTGGTCTGTCATAAGGCTTTAATGATGTATATAGATTTTACCATTGGTTTAACCTACTAATCTTACTACTTTTTCAAAACAATGTATATAAGACCTTAGTTTTTAGATAATAATAAGTGACTTTAGACAAACTCCAAATTTTATTTTTACAATTACTAGGATATTTATTATCCAGTACTTTTGAATTATTAGAACATTACAAAAGTTTCCTCTCATTTCTGTTATTTTCTCAATTTTTTTTGTATTGGTAAGGAAAATAATATATTTTTTTACATAAAATTCTTGTAGACTTATGATTACAATAATACTATGCCATACTTCTCATTACATTATCTACTAATTATAAATTAAACTAATATAAAAGGTTAACATAATTAATATTTGACACACAAATAACTGAATTTTATGAAAAAAAAACATTATTTCAATTTAATGGGTTTAGAATTAAATACACACAACAAAATATGACACCTTACATTTCATGGTAATCTCGAAAACAGTTCTTTTTTTCATTACAACATAAAAATACACCGCAATGGCTACACTGACTATGTGGACGAGACTGAATTTTGTTCACACTGCACAATTCACAACGACCTCTTTTATCTGTAAAAACTGGCCAATGAACATATTATTACTGAAATAAAAAAGTTAAAACTGGTATCCCATTATCATGTTAATTCCAATGAAAGCATATAACTCTTTGAGTGTCAAACACAGAATTTTATTATTTTGAGTACCATACAAATTACTTTGATAAACAATATTTTCAAGTGTTTCACTAACCATTTCAACAAAAACATCAGTTGCTGTTTTACAACTGGCAAACATATTATTATCTGCTCCTACTGGTAAATTATAATCAACAATTTCCGTGGTTTTGTCAACTTTTTTCCACCTCCTGTTTATTTCAGGGGACTTATTTTGTTTTTATCGATAAAACTAGATGTTGAGGGTTGCACATTATTTTCAACTGATATTGTGGATATGACATTTTCATTTTCATTAAGCCTACTAATTTTATTTGAATCTTCATCAGTAATTTGGTCAAGTATATTAGTGTCAATATTACTCTGTAAATATTGTCTAACTGTAGCGACTTCTGAATCAGAAACTAAATCAAAAGAGTTTGTAGGCTTATGAGTGTTATCATTATTAATTATTCTACTATTTTCAGTATCTTCATCTTCTTCCTCCGTATCAGTGAAAATATCATTATCTAATGACAATTCTGTATCCAGAACTTGAAGTAGTTGGTCATCAGTCAAATAACTATCTATATTTTATTCATAAACTATCTAGGCCTAATCTTTATAACATAAAAAATAAAACTAATATGTATAAACCTAAGCAAATAAATTAAATTAACAACATAAACATTATTTTAACTACTTATTTTTTTATAATTACAAATTAGATAGCTGTTATTATTATGTTTATTTATTTCCTAAAAAAACAAAAATGTAGTATGTTCTATGTTATGCCATACCCATCAGTACTTCTGAGTCCACCTAACTTTTACACAGTTTTCACAAACAAAACTCAAGTAATCACACTAAAAACTAAACAAAAGCACAGTTAGAACTACTGGAAATTATAAAATAAAGAAACTTGAATCGTTTTACACATTCAAAAAAGTTAAAACTGTAAACAAACCTTACAGATAAACAAACCCACAAACCACATGGCAACATGAAGTTTAACTAACTACAGCTGATTATTTAGTGTTGCCAACATACCAAATGCAATATTCCCTTAACGAATAAAGGTACTGAAATGTACCAACCGGCTTACAAAGCTTTTCAGTAATAATATGACAAGTTATAGCACTAAAATGAAGGCGGTACTTATCAGTACCGTCGGTCAGCTAATTAAGAAGCCACTTTATTGATAAGGCAAATTTATTTTGTTGAATTATTGAATAATACAGTATAAGCTCAAGCTGAAGACAAATACCCTTTTGTAGTTTTCTAGTTTTTTATTAAAAAACTAATTAGCCTACACAACCAAGATTTATTTCAGTTCTTCAAAAACTTTACATCTACTACTTGAAACATAAACTTTAGATCATATACTTGAAACATAAAATGGCCTACTTTTTGCTCCCACAGCTAGGATTGAAAATCTAGGCTAAGTGAAATTACAACTATTTCTGACTACTTGATTTGCCCCTCCCCCTGGTTAAGGTACCACACATCATTTCAGCACTGTGTGCCTTAGCAAGTAAGTGCATTTATGTTTTCAATGGGGGGGGGTGCAATGACTACATTATTGGTAAAAGCTGTTTTGGTAAGTATGGAACACCCATTAGCCAAAAGGTGTCTTCCCAAAAAATTTTTTTGAAAATTTGGCACTTAAAAAGACAGGTTTTAAGACACCTTTGACAAAAATTTCTTTTGGTAAAAATGTTTATTTCTTGTTCAAAACATGCCTTTTAATACAGATAGTGTGAGTAATGACATTACATGTACCACACTATAATAGTCTACCTATTTTCATAATAATAGCAAATAAGAAAGGTTCTCATACAATTTTATAATATTTTTTTTAATTTATCGATTTACTATTTGTTATTATTATAAAAACAACTGCATAAGGTGAGTAACAATGTTACTGTTTTTTTACTTAAACATCACCTTTCGAAAACATGTTTATTTACAAGGACATTAATATTAGAAAAAATAAAGCAGCCATTTTCATTGTTTTGCCTCATACTAGTTCTAATTAACTAAATTTTGATTGAAACAAACCAAATATTTATATAAAAAAATTATTTTATAAAACCATTTTTTAATTTTTTTACAAATGGTAATGGCCCCCCCTTTCTAAATGAACCCTTGGGCTCCTATAGTGAATGTTTACTTTGCAGGTGCGCGCGCGCGCACACACACACACACACACACACACACACACACACACACACACACACACACACACACACACACACACACACACACACACACACACACACACAAAAACAGTACTAGTGTACCTACTGGAACTGATAATGTAGATAAAGTATTAAAACACCAATAATTAATTTTACTAATGTAAATTGTAGGATATATATTTTACAAAAGATAAGTAATTTCAGTTATAACCTCCATAACATAATTATTGGAAGAATGCTGTGAATAAAATAACTGGGTTTTTTAATAAATAGACCCACCTACCAAAAAAAAGCTACCTTAACAAAACTGATTGCAAGCAACAATAATTTTTTTCTTCACTTTTTTAACTTAAAGTGAAGGATAAGTTAAAGGTTATGATCATTAGCACTGTTTTAAGTAAAAACAAATTTACAGCTGCAAGCAGTCAGGTAAGTGAGAATGAGTGCTGTGAGCACATTTCACCTTCAAAATAGGCAGTGATGTCTGAGAATTATGTTAAAATAATAGTTTAAACCTATAAATATTGATTGATCTGTCAATATGTTACAAATAATAGCCAAACTATAAAATTATGTGTAACATTTTGTTTTGTTTTCAGATTACAGGATTCAGGCATACCATATCGAATTATTACCAACAACACAATCCATACCACCAAATGTACAGTGAAATATTTGAATTCGATTGGTTTTAACGTTTCAGATGAACATGTAATTTCACCTATTTCAATAATGCACAAGATAATCAAAAATAACAACTTGAAACCCTTTCCTCTTGTCCACAATAAGGTAAAGTTGAGATAATTATATTTAACATGTGTACAAACTGTTATGTCTTAAAAAAAACTGTGTGTGTGTGTGTGTGTGTGTGCATGCACAAATGTGCCTACATTTTCATTTCTTATAAAAAAACTTTATATTATCATATGTCATAGGATTGTTAAAAACAATACAATTAACAAACGATTAATTTAAGCAAACATAAAAAATATGAGAGAGTGCTCACATGGCTGCTAGCATGTGAGTGGGTATGAGTCAATGAATACTTAACCAGTATTCCCCATTTAAACAACATACATTAATTTAAAATGGAAAAATGGATACAAGATGTCTCAAAGTTTATTTTATTTTATATACCAAATTAGTTTAATTTATGTTTTATGTTAATTTAGTTTAATTTTTGTTTTAGATATTAGGAGAGTTTTTGACCATTCCACCTTACAACTGTCTCATCATAGGAGCAAGAAGGGCACGTTTTACACAGAGTAAACTGGATGACACATTCAAACTCCTTAAGCAAATGAGTAACCCAAAAATCTATATGCTCACCAAAGGGTATGAATTTTTAAAACAATTTATGTACAGTAAGATCCCAATAACTCAGATCTGAAAGAAATTTTAAAAATTCGAGTAATCAATGAGTTTGATTAAGCAAGGTGTGAATTATCAAGGTTGTGAGAAGAAAATAATTGAGTTATTGAGATTCAACTATTTTAGTTTGAAATGGCTCAAAGATCTCTATAATTGTGGTTGTTAACCTCTTAACTCGAATTTTTTAAAAGGATAGACTACTCTGTATGCTAACAAGTGACTGGTGATTAAAAAGTAAAACAACTTTATACAGTAACCCATCGGATAAACATATTGTACTTTTTTGTTATACAAGTCTATATCTGTGATCTTCCTAAATTTCCTCTTCTCACCACCATAAAACAACAGTTTGTCAAGCATTTTACACTTTCTTTTCATATGTAAAAATATTCAAAAAAAGGGGAAAAATGGCACACCAGTGTGAACAAACCACAGGTGAGACTGACTGCAGAACAGATGGAAGAGAGAGGACCAATCTGATAAATAAAAATTTTTTAAACATTCGAGTCCAGATTTGTGCATAAAACAACTGGAGCATTAAGCTAAAGAGCTTAACTGAGCTTTAACTTTAAATTTTAACTTGATAAATTGAGTTTCACAGCTTAGGAATTCAATTTATAGAGGTAAAATTCAATTTATGAAGTTTTGCCAGTACAGAACTTTTTCTACACTTTTCTACACTACTCTATAATTAACAAATAATTATAAAAACAAATAGTGTACTGCAAATTCCTGCTATTCATCACTGCAGTAAAATTCTGAATTCATCCTTTGTTATAGGACCAATAATTTAATCTTAAACATGTATTAATTTTTCCTACCATAACTAATAAAATAAGTTTATAATACTGTAGGTCTATATGGTATTTAAATTTTTCTCATAAAAACATTGTGATTGTAAAAGCAAAATAATTATAATGTGCATTGAGATCATAGGTTATATTACATCATTACGAATCAATATCGCTAACTTTTACTTTTGGAAAATCTGCATAGTTCTGCAGGTATCACATAACTGTACATTCAAGGCAAAAAAAAATGTTTAATTAATATGAGGGAATAAAATAGAATATACTGTCCGCGAGAAATGAGCCCTAAACTGGTCAGCAACAATGCCATGCATCAACAAATTAATTAATTAATTTTGCAGGCTCTAACCTCGAATTGGTAAATTCTTGTGAGCTTACTTTAAAGTTGCTCACTTAATTTCAACTTAAGAGGATAACCTAGTTTCCACATACATAACATAAATAAATAATGCATAAATGTAAGCAATCATCATCAATGACTAAATAAGCATACATCCATAAAATGTGTTCAGTTAGTACAGAAATTGTTCTTATTATTTTTTGGAACAAGACAACAGAATGAGCGAAGTAAGGTCTCTGTTTCAATTATAGCGTCGAGAACCAGGTTTGTGTATTAGTTTGTAACACAGTTTTGGGCAAACACACTGACCAATTGTTTTGAAATTTGGTATGAAGGTGCCTTTATTCAAGAATAACGCTTGGACAATGTATGTGCAAGATTTTTTCCTGTTAGTCTTCATTCCAATATGGCGGCCTAGGATTTAAAAGTAACAAGTGTAGTTTCTATTTTCTGTAATACTAGCTGAAGAACAAGAACTCGCTCCCATAGGAAGCTATATAAGAGAGTGAGGGACAAGGGAGGGAAAGAGAACTGTCCAACCCACAGTGCTGACACTGGCATGCTGGTGGAAAGTATTTTTTTTTTTTTTACTGTGTGTTGTGCTTAAAACCGTTCTTGAATGTTATAGTGTAGAATTAGATTATGATCATGCTTCTAGTTATTTTAAAGAATTCATTTTTTCTTTTTTTATAGAATAACTTTTTTAAGAAGTACAATGGATTCACAAAGACTGAATGCGCTTGCAGTGCTTTCAATAGAGAAAAATTTCCTCTGTTATAATCTAGAGATCAAAAAGAAAATTATATATCATTTCGCACAAATTAAAACAACAATAAATGACTTCATTTGTAAATGAATAGATTAGGCTTAAACTGTAACACTTTAGGTTAAAGTATGTAAAAAATGTTTGATTTTGTTCTTCTTGGAATTTATCACATTTCTGAATAATTTTTCTGTTTATACAGTTTGTTTCCTTTTACACAATTTAAAAAAAAGTCTAAAAATTGTCTAGAGCAGCACCCTCACTAATTTTAGCTAAGAGCCGCTACTGATTGTTACCAGTCTTGCTTGATAAGAAGGATCACAGATTTGAGTCTGTGCTAGGCAATGATAATTAGCTTTCCTGCCTTTAAAAAAATGTACTTTAACAGAGTTGAGGCAGAAAATCAGAAGGGTTTAATTGTCACAAGCTTACTATATTTTTAAGATAAATTTATGAGAATAATGACATTACTTTAAAAACATTGTAAATTTTTTTAAGCAAACAAATTTATTTTTCTTTTAGAGAAATTTGTTCTTAGTTCTGCAAGTAACTGTATATAATATTCTATAAGATATTACAATAATAAAAATACTTCTGTTTATTAGGCATTATACCCGCAGGAGACATGGTCTTAAACATAAAATGTTTAGATATATAAGGAAAATGGAATTGAAAACAGGTAGTAAAGCCATAGTGGTTGGGAAACCTATGAAAAACTTCTTTCATTCAGCTGTTGCAGATATGGGCCTGCAACCAGAAGATGTGAGTCTTGTTAAGTTATAATATATTTTTTTTTTAGTATTAAAAGAAGTACTGTTTAAAAGTTGTGTGTGTGTGTGTGTGTGTGTGTGTGTGTGTGTGTGTGTGTGTGCGCGCGCACGTGCACGTGCATGTGTTTAAATGTGTTTTAAAATATACTTTAAGTAAAAAAAATTAATTTAAGAGCAAGAGATACATTCCAGAACTCTTGCACCAAGGCTCAAACTCCAATCAATTTAAAATTAATTAATACAATGAATTATAGTAAAACCTTAGTTATATGTAATAATTTAGAAGCCAATTTGGATAACAATATTTATTTGTTAATCATATAAATAGGGTTGCCATTCATCTGGATTTCAGGGAAATTTTGATATCAAAAGAGCTACAGTGATGCTTGGGGGTATTTAATCAAAGAAATTTCATAGTTTCTAGCAATTTTTGTTCAAAACTACAAAGGAAAATGCAAATATTTTTTAAAGCATATGTTGAAGGTTTAAAACATTGTCGATCTTAAATAGTTGTATCATAAGAAGCAATGTAACAGTAATCTGTTTAAACCATTTAACCTCGTTTTTTTGTGTCCATATGTAGTGAGGCTTTTTATTTGTCTTGAATTGAACCTATTTCATAGTCTGGCAGTGCAATAAACAGCTGAAGTGACCAGGCAGACAGCAGTCTCAGCAAAGCAAAATAGCTAATCTTACTTCATTTACTCCATTAATATATATATTTAACTTTTATGATTCAGTTTTACAGTGCCACGAAGTGAATTAATGGCTGGAAAAGCAAAATTTAACAAAAAATGTAAATGTACATTTAAAGACATTCTTCAGGAAAAATTTCCTTTAATTTAGAAAGAAAATAATGATTTTTTTCATATCCATACTTTATGCCGGTAAATATATGAAAAGCAAAGCACCGTATATGAAAACCCATATGTAAATATATAACAAAGTATCAACATATATACTTAGGGAAATTTTTGAAAATAATACTTAATATTCATCAACCAATGTATATTGATTACTATGGTTTGAAACACAATCATGATAACAAACTGGGATTAATTAATTGAACTGAATTAAAAGCTTAATGGAAAAGTAACAGTGAAAAAGCTTCTTTTTCTCAAAAATAAAAAAAAAAAATGTGAAGCTAAAGATTTTTGAATCCCAGACGCTGGAAAGGCAGAAATCTGTTGTACACATCTTTCTTCATAGAATCAAATAATCATTGCAGAAAAATATATTTCATTCTTTTAAAATTTCTAACTAGCTAGCTAGTTTTTTTAAATTTCATTTCTAATAATCCACAGCAGACTTCACTGAATCGTTGATTTTTTTTTTAAGACTGTTATATGAGGAGGGCGAGGAGTTAAGTTTATTAACTTTAAATTAAATATTTTTGAATTAATCATGATCAATGGTAATAAATCGCTATTTACCTACTAAGAAATAAAAGTAACAAAGTATTGATTGTAAAATTGTAAAACTATTAACAGTTACTATATTTGCTTGGTTAAAATTTTGGAATCTCTCCTAACCAAGGTTCTTTAACTATTGAAGACGATTCAACAATGTCTTTTACTACATATAACTACATTACAATATTCTTATATTGTTTCCGCTACAAATACACTTGATAACAACCCAAGAATAAACTACTGTATTAAGCGATCAAAATGTTTTCCCTAAATAATGTTCCAAGATCCTCTCCACAAACTTCTGCCCTAATTTGTTTAACCCAAAATGGGAATGTGAAGAAGTGTAAGCAAAAACTGTCTACTAAAGACTGCTGATACATTACTCCCTAGCATTGCCTGGCTGGAATGTCTTCTTGGAGCACTTCCTGACATACTGTTGGCCTACAAATTTGGTCCACCCCCAGAATCGACTGATTATGACCTACTTCTCCCCCAAGCTTTTATCAAAACTGTTGTTCTACATACCCTGTTTATAAGAACAGGCAGTGTGTCAGCAGCTTCATCATAATTTTTTTTTATCTTTGTCAATAGTTTTTCTTCTTTGGCTGTACTCTTTAAAATTTTTAACAGTAATAATAAAAATTACATTTTAATTACCTAACTCATTTTTCACTTCAAGGAATTGTATAGCACTTAGCTAATTCTAGTTGTTTCTTTTTCAGGTTGTGGTGATTGGCAAACACTTGAAATTGGATATCAGAGCAGCTGAAGCATCCGGATTACGAGGCATGCTCATTAAAAAAACCCCGTTTATCGATTTTGATTCTTCGATAAAGACCTCAGATGTAATTGTCGATGACTTGGAAGAAGCTGTTTCATTAATTCTTAAACGTTCTAAAAGAGAATAGAGATTTTTAGTTACAAAAGGTCTCAAAAATGTTTGTGTTAAATTTTATTTTATTTCAAGAAGAACTGTTCTAAATATTAAATTAAAATGTACATATATTAGTTTGATTTAAAGTTTTTGTAATGATAGAGATAAGATGTTGGTATTAGTGCCTGTCAAAGTCTTGAACTGAACTATACGTTTTATTTTTTATGAAAAAATCCCAATGATCTCCAATAGTAGTAGGATGTATTTAATTTGGCATTTAGTTCCTTTTTAATTTTTGTAACTTTCAACAGTAAAAAATAGTTACATATTATTTAATTGAAATTTTTAATTTCATTGAGGCCAAAAAATGTTGTTTTCTTAAAATTTAGTAATTGAAAAGGAATTCAAAGTATTTATTATTGAATGTTCATAAAAAAATATTTAATAGTTAATTTTATTACATTATAATTTTGTTATCTGTTTAAAGTTTAAATAGAATTTATTTTTATTCGATTGAATAAACATTGTGTTTATATTTGTTTTCCTTATTTTGATGTTGAAACAGAAATAAAAGAATTGACTTTACCTATGTGCTCCCAGGAGTAAAGCTAAATTTAATAATGGAGGTAGCTAAATTTTTTGTAACCACAAATAGCTAAACAAAAGGCAACAATGGAGACCCTAGTCTCCTCAAAAACTAACATTTATTTGAACTTGACCTGTTTAGAATTGGGCTTTTGTGTTCTTTATAAAACAGTTTTGATAAACACAATGACTGATTGTTTCGAAATTTGGTATGAAGGTACCTTGTGTATAAGACCAGTGTATTTGTATTACATATGTATTTGTAATATTTTTCCCCATTCACTTCCATTTCATGACAGCATCCTTTTATTTAACATATTGAATGGGGACTTCATAAATTGTTCTTTGTACAGTACAAAACAACAAAAATATTGTCCATAACTCACACAAAAACACACTTACTTAAATTTAGATGTTTTTATAATTAAAAATTTAGCATCAAAAAATTTAAAGAAAAAAATACAAATTTTATGAATAACTAACAAACATTAACATCAAAGTACTTAATGATGATGACTTAGTTCAGCAAGTGGGAGGGAAAGGACAGGAGAGACATGTGGAAGAAATCAAAGCACTTCTAAAAACATGACACTTTTGTATTGCTACTGCATAGAATTTCATTTAACAAACAGTTATTAAATTAGCTTTCCTAGAGGTAGTAAGAAAACTACTGTATTTCATTATTACTAGCCTGCTCTTTAGTCTTGTGAAAGTCCCATCTTATGATTACGATTACTCAGATCGATGTTTTGTGTATGATTAGTACAACTTTGGTTAGAACAAATTGTTTAACAACGTAATGTTAAATTGTTTAACATTATGCTAATTCGAACTTACAATAATTGATTTTACATCAAAATAACTATCTTGTCTGAACATTATTGACCGACTAAGCAAGGTCTCTGTTTCAACTTCATTGTCGACATTTGATTTGTGTGTTTCTACAGCAGTTTTGCCGGAATGCATGGACCGATTGTTTTGAAATATAGTAGAAAGGTACCTTGTTTACATTGTACAAGGTACATTGTACAAAGCCTGTACAATGTGTGTGTAAGAAACACAATCATTTCTGTTTTAAGATGGTGGTCTCTGATTTAATGATGATAAGTGTAGGTATTCCCTATTTCTTGTAACACTGGCTGAATGGCAAGACCTATCTGGCGACAAGGTGTTTCTAGATTTACGACCAGTAAGACTCAAAACACTATTTATTTCAGCACAAATCCTAGCAATATGATCTCCTGGAGCATGATGGAAAGTTCTAAGGCCTTAACAACATCCCCTCCCTAACACCATCCCATAAAGGTATTAATAAAAAGATAGAAACACTTCAGATCTTTGGAATCACATCACTTGACACACAGTATTAAGCCCTCAAAATTTTAGGAATCACAGAATGGATCACTATAAGTTTGTCCTTTATAATATTGCAGGCATGAAAAGATTCGTGAATGGATATCAATAGCCATGCTTCAATACATTTTGAAAAATACCTTCATTAAGGAGCTAGTTGAATTAGGCAGAAAGATAAGGAGGGATGACACAATAACACAATTTCAGAACTACTGGAGTAATGTTATCAGGTCCCTTAGAACTATCCAGAATACAGTTTTTCCCAAACTCTTCAGTAGACACATGCCAATTCAAGATATTTATATTACACTCATATACATAGACAGTAGGATCCTTCAGGGGCAGTGAATAGACAGTCAAGAAGTAATGAACAAACTGTCTATGAGTACTGCCTCTTAGTACTCTAAAATAAACACAACTGTTTCACTTGCAGAATATTCTTCTCACTTCCATGCAAGTTGTAGGGAAGGGTGACTAAAATACTTTCTCATTTAAAATAGTCGCCACAACAGTGGTGCTGTGAATTAATATTATTTCCTTTTAAGTTTTAAACTGTTAAAAACTTACATTTTTTACAAATTATAGTTACTATACTTTAAATTTAAATACTATTTTTAAAAGTTGTATTGTTATTCCAATAAAAATTATCTCTTAATCTCAAAGGCTCTATAAGAACTCCAGGCCTAATCAACAACAAGATTGAAAATCTTCAGAAAACTGATAATTATTCCATTGTCTGCATTACCCTAAGTGTGCACAATAGTCCGACAAAAAAAAAAAAAAAAAAAACATGCATAATAAATTTATTTGATTGTTAAAGGAAGTACATTGTTTTCTTCTTCTTCTTTTATTTTCACCCTCTTTGGGGTAAGCTGAATTAATCATTTCTTGCACTCTGCACTTTTCTTTGTTCCCAGTAGCTCTTCATTCTTTCTGATCTTCTTTTCCTCTCCTCTTCTGAAATGATAGGTTTAGGTTTTATTTTGGTTTTATCTTGGAATCTTATTCTTTCGTCTTTGGTAATTATCTTAGCAGTTTGGTCAAGCAGTGAATTTTCTGTAATTTTTAATTCTATTAGGTCTTTTTCAATTTCTTTCAACCAGTTCGGTTTTGTTTTACGATTACATTGTATATTGTTTTATTAAACATTCTTTAAACACTCTTCATATTCAGATACAGGTAGGCCTGTAAATGTAAAAAATTAAAAAAAAAAACTATGAGAGTAGTATGGCAACTTGATTTAGCTTGCCAAAAAAGGGGGGAAAACTGTGTTTGTGTTTAAGGTTTAATTTCATATCACTTGATTTTTTAAAGTAATTGTCATTCATTATATTAAATTTTGGCTACATATGTGTTAATACATTAATAAGCAAGGTAAAGTTTGTACCTAGGCTGCAGTTTATAACTCAAAATCCATGATACATATCCATTACTGTAGGCCTATATATTTCCTGGTATTTTCTCTAAACTTATGGTTTTAGGGCACATAGTTCATCACAATTTTCTAAACGGAATTTTGGAAATTATGACAATTAGTCGCGAAAATTAGTTTTTTAGTTAAAACTTGGTAGTAAGAATTAAAAAACAACAAATATCATATTTTGAAAGAAAAAAAAAAAAAAAACTGTCCAGTCAGATACATATTCCTGAAAGAATATTTTGCAAAAGTTTCAGAATTGACGCCATTTTGAAACTTCTGAAATGATTTTGTTGAGTAACGAACTTTCAATCCAAATTACTACTAAAAAATATATAGCTATTTTATCATGGCTTTGCATGGCAAAAAAGAGTTCAATGTAATTTATCACTAAAAAGCTATTTTATTATGCCTCCTTCACACAGCCAAAATATTTCAGGTAATCTAACTTCAGATATTGAAATAAAACTAAGCAGAAAAGTTTCTACCTAAACGACATTTTGAAACTATCAATGGCGACGTTTTTGTAAAAAGTGTTGTTATAATAAACACATAGAGAATACTGTAACATCAAAACATTTTATTCTAAAAACAAAATAATAAAATTGATGAAAGCATGTAAATCTGGTCACTCCCTTCCCGAATGGAGTCCGATTGTTTCTGATAAATTCGACGATAGTTCATTATTCCATTATATATCAGCTGTTCCGTAATTTAGTGTAAAAATATCTGTACCTGTGAAAACTCGAGATTTTGGCCTGATTGGTTCATTTCCAACATGGCGCCAAAGTTAACCAATCACAGTCCGCGCCTCGCATTTTTTTCTCGTTCCTTCGAATTGGAATCCCGTCTTTAACGAGAAACAGTTGAAATTTCGTTTACACAAGCTCTTTCAACTCTTATGTATTTTTTCAGTTCAAATGCCGTTGTTTTTTTTCTCAAGTCTGTTCAAGGTATTTTGTACAGATTTTTCAAAATTTAATTTGATTACAAACCTTTAAAAACATCTTTCAAATATCCTAGTGTAAGAGCTAACAAAGGCCTCTTGCTTTTTTATTCGAATTGACGCTAAAAATAATTTTTTTTAACGGTTTTTTCTGTATTGATACAGAAAAATGTTGATGTTCACTGACGAGAAATTTTTTGAAAAACCAATTAAAGGTGTTTTGGTATGCCATAGGCAAGTGTTGAAACATAAAAATCCTGCAGACAATGAGGCTGCTATAAAAGCCTTTAAGAAGTAAGTAGTAAAAGTAGTAGTAAAGAAGTAGAAGTAAAATGATCTGCCATTTTAAATAAGAATCACAAGGACAAGCAAAACCAATTTAATGATAGATCTTCCAAACATAATTATTATATTATAACTCATACTTAGAGCTGTGTCTGATGAAAAAGTATAACAATAAAAAAAAAAGTTATTTAGTAATAACTTTCAGATACTAGCCTAGGATGGCATGGCCAAGCCAATTCTACATTAGGTACAACATTTACTTTCATTAGGTAGCTTTCAGGTTCTGGGAGGCACTACCTTTACACATACAGGTTTTGAGGGACTAATAAACACACTTTGATTTAAGAAGCCACTTTATTGATAAGGCAAATTTATTTTGTTCAATTATTGAATAATACAGTATAAGCTCAAGCTGAAGACAAATACCCTTTTGTAGTTTTCTAGTTTTTTATTAAAAAACTAATTAGCCTACACAACCAAGATTTATTTCAGTTCTTCAAAAACTTTACATCTACTACTTGAAACATAAACTTTAGATCATATACTTGAAACACAAAATGGCCTACTTTTTGCTCCCACAGCTAGGATTGAAAATCTAGGCTGAGTGAAATTACAACTATTTCTGACTACTTGATTTGCCCCTCCCCCTGGTTAAGGTACCACACATCATTTGGGCACTGTGTGCCTTAGCAAGTAAGAGCATTTATGTTTTCAAAGTCTGATATTCACTGACATGGACGTCTAAATACACCATTTTTTAATTAAGAACAATCGCATCGAACCTAAGTTTATGGGTGTTACACAGTTTTTAACAATTCGCATTCCTATAATAATCATTCTGTAAATTTTTAAATGAGTCAATCCCTGCAGGGATGTAGGCTATTCTTTGGTGCTTGTTATGTTATGTAA
Source organism: Callitettix versicolor (assembly GCA_022606455.1). NCBI lineage: Eukaryota > Metazoa > Arthropoda > Insecta > Hemiptera > Cercopidae > Callitettix > Callitettix versicolor. The sequence goes on along the minus strand of CM040182.1, from coordinate 64,443,590 downwards.
AATCATAATTCAGTAATTTCAGTAATATGTTTTCTTATAGTTCAATATAATAAAGATAACAATAGAAAATTTGGTTGCAACAAATCAAGTTCATGTCTCAGTACTGCTAATAGTGGGATCAGCTGTGTCCAATCAAGCTACACATTGTGCAGTGCCAGCTACTGATTACTAGTGCACACCTTGTTTTGACATTTAGAATTTTTCTCTTCCAATTTGAAGAACTTACTAAAAATTTTTGTATACACAGAAAATGTTTACCATTTTGCTTACGATGCCCAGAGTAGAGTTAAGCAGACATTAACCTCTGTTTAGTTAATATATTAGTTAATTTTTTTAGTCACCCAAAACATTTAATGCTAATGATCAGGATTTTGTACTAGGCATAGGCCTAAATGGGTCTTCAAATTTGTAACACTAAGTGTAATAATAGCTTTTGTAAGATTTCTAGTTAATGATTCTAGAGTGTTACATAGTGTTAATAATTCTGGAGTGGAGTGGTAATTTATTACTACAGTTAGGTTCTCAATAAACATGAGCTCACAAAAAAACTGAATCAGGAAACCTGTATATTAACAAAATAAATAGAACATTCATTAAAATAATAGTACTATATCCATATTACCTTCTAGTTACCAACTTGAGATGCTTTTCATTTGTTTGTCTAAAAGTTAATCGAAGTTTGAAACATATTGAACACACTACACAACTGAATGGGCACCCATTTTATAAAGTTTGAAAATTTTAATCTCTGCTATAGCTAATAATGAAGTAGGATTACTGCATGGATGGATTTAGAAGAGGTTTGGGGGGGTGCAATGACTTCATTATTGGTGAAAGCTGTTTTGGTAAGTATGGAACACCCATTAGCCAAAAGGTGTCACCCAAAAAATTTTTGGAAAATTTGGCACTTAAAAAGTCACCTTTGACAAAAATTTTTTTTGGGAAAAATGTTTATTTCTTGTTCAAAACATGCCTTTTAATACAAATAGGTGCGCGTGCGTACACACACACACACACACACACACACACACACACAAACAGTAATAGTGTACCTACTGAAAGTGTTAATGTAGATAAAGTATTAAAACACCAATAATTAATTTTACTAATGTAAATTGTAGGATATATATTTTACAAAAGATAAGTAATTTTAGTTATAACCTCCATAACATAATTATTGGAAGACTGCTGTGAATAAAATACTGGGGTTTTTAATAAATAGGCCCACCACTTACCAAAAAGAGCTAACTTAAATAGTGATTGTATGAAACAATAAATTTTTTCTTCACTCTGTTAACTTTAAGATTATGTTCATCAGCACTGTTTCAAAGTAACAACAAATTTACAGCTCAAGCAGTCAGATAAGTGTGACAATGAGTCCTATGAGCAGAGTTCACCTGCAAAGTAGGCAGTGATGTCTGAGAATCATGTTAACATAATAGTTTAAACACATAAATATCTGTCAATATGTTAGAAATAATAGCCAAAATGCAAAATTATGTGTAACATTTTGTTTTGTTATCAGATTACAGGATTCAGGCATACCATATCGAATTATTAGCAACAACACAATCCAACCCACCGAATTTACAGTGGAATATTTGAATTCGATTGGTTTTAACGTTTCAGATGAACATGTAATTTCACCTATTTCAATAATGCACAAGATAATCAAAGAAAACAACCTGAAAGCATTTCCTCTTGTCCACAATAAGGTAAAGTTGAGATAATTATATTTAACCTGTGTACAAACTGTTATGTATTAAAAAAACTGTGTGTGTGTGTGTGTGTGTGTGTCTGTGTGTGTGTGTGCACACGTGTGCCTACATTTTCATTTCTTATATAAAAACTGTATATTATCATATGTCATAGGATTGTTAAAAACAATACATTTAACAAAACGATTAATTTAAACAAACAAAAAATATGAGAGAGTGCTCACATGGCTGCTAGCATGTGAGTGGGTATGAGTCAATGAATACTTAATCAGTATTCCCCATTTAAACAACATACATTAATTTAAAATGAAAAATGGATATAACATGCCTTAAAGTTTATTTTATTTTATATACCAAATTAGTTTAATTTATGTTTTAGATATTAAAAGAGTTTTTGGACATTCCACCTTACAACTGTCTCATCATAGGAGCAGCAGGAGTACGTTTTACACAGAGTAATCTGGATGACACATTCAAACGCCTTTCGCAAATGACTGACCCAAAAATCTATTTGCTCAAGGAAGGGTATGAATTTTTAAAACAATTTATGTACAGTAAGATCCTCAATAACTCAGATCTGAAAGAAATTTTAAAGAATACGAGTAATCAATGAGTTCGATTAAGCAAGGTGTGAATTATCAAGGTTGTGAGAAGAAAATAATTGAGTTATTGAGATTCAACTATTTTTGTTTGAAATGGCTTAAAGATCTCTATAATTGTGGTTGTTAACCTCTTAACTCGAATTTTTTAAAAGGATAGAATACTCTATATGCTAACAAGTGACTGGTGATTAAAAATAAAACTACTTTATAGAGTAAGCCATCGGATAAACACATTGTACTTTATTGTTATACCAGTCTATATCCGTGATCTTCCTATCACTGCTACAACCTATTTCCTATTCTCCCCATTGTAAAACAACATTTTGTCAACATTTTCCACTTTCTTTTTATATGTAAAAATATTTAAAAAAGGGTAAAAATGGCACACCAGTGTGAACAAACCACAGGTGAGACTGACTGCAGAACAGATGGAAGAGAGAGGACCAATCTGATAAATACAAATATTGTAAACATTCGAGTCCAGATTTGTGCATAAAACAACTGGAGCATTAAGCTAAAGAGCTTAACTGAGCTTTAACTTTAAATTTTAACTTGATAAATTGAGTTTCACAGCTTAGGAATTCAATTTATAGAGGTAAAATTCAATTTATAAAGTTTTGCCAGTACAGAACTTAAAGAGTTATTAAGGTTTTTATCAGAAGCTCGAATAATTTGATTTACTGATTTTCTAATTTTGAAAACTTATAAGGTGTTTTTACCATTGAGTGTTATGAAGATTTCGAGGGGATGTAAAAAAATTGATAATAAAAAATTTGAGCTATCAAGGTCCTACTGTAGAAGTTATATAGCTTAATATACATTTTAAAATAAAATTTAATGTCTTATGAAACATACAAAAATGGAATTATGGTTTTAAGCACACAGTTGTTTGCATCTCTTATTAACTTTTCTCAACTACTCTATAATTAACAAATAATTACAAAAACATATAGTGTACTGGCAAATTCCTGCTATTCATCACTGCTGTAAATTTCTGAATTCATCCTTTGTTATAGGACCAATAATTTAATCTTAAACATGTATTAATTTTTCCTACCATAACTAATAAAATAAGTTTATAATACTGTAGGTCTATATGGTATTTAAATTTTTCTCATAAAAACATTGTGATTGTAAAAGCAAAATAATTATAATGTGCATTGAGATCACAGGTTATATTACATCATTACGAATCAATATCGCTAACTTTTACTTTTGGAAAATCTGCATAGTTCTGCAGGTATTGCATAACCATACTAACACTATCAATGCAAAAAAAAAAATTGTAATTAATATGAGGGAATAAAATAGAATATACTGTCCGCGAGAAATGAGCCCTAAACTGGTCAGCAACACTGCCATGCATCAACAAAATAATTAATTAATTTTGCAGGCTCTAACCTCGAATTGGTAAATTCTTGTGAGCTTATTTTAAAGTTGCTCACTTAATTTCCAACTTAAGAGGATAACCTAGTTTCCACATACATAACATAAATAAATAATGCATAAATGTAAGCAATCATCATCAATGACTAAATAAGCATACATCATTAAATGTGTTCAGTTAGTACAGAAATTCTTATTATTTTTTGGAACAAGACAACAGAATGAGCGAAGTTAGGTCTCTGTTTCAATTAGAGCGTCGAGAACCAGGTTTGTGTATTAGTTTGTTACACAGTTTTGGGCAAACACACTGACCAATTGTTTTGAAATTTGGTATCAAGGTGCCTTTATTCAAGAATAACGCTTGGACAATGTATGTGCAAGATTTTTTCCTGTTAGTCTTCATTCCAATATGGCGGCCTACGATTTAAAAGTGACAAGTGTAGTTATTATTTTCTGTAATACTAGCTGAAGAACAAGAACTCGCTCCCATAGGAAGCTATATAAGAGAGTGAGGGACAAGGGAGGGAAAGAGAACTGTCCAACCCACAGTGCTGACACTGGCATGCTAGTGGAAAGTATTTTTTTTTTTTTACTGTGTGTTGTGCTTAAAACCGTTCTTGAATGTTATAGTGTAGAATTAGATTATTATCATGCTTCTAGTTATTTTAAGGAATTCATTTTTTCTTTTTTTAAAGAATAACTTTTTTAAGAAGTACAATGGATTCACAAAGACTGAATGCTCTTGCAGTGCTTTCAATGGAGAAAAATTTCCTGTGTTATCATCTAGAGATCAAAAAGAAAATTATATTACTTTTCGCACAAATTAAAACAAGAAAAAATGATTTCATTTCTAAATGAATAGATTAAGCTTAAACTGTAACACTTTAGGTTAAAGTATGTAAAAAATATTTGATTTTGTTCTTTTTGGATTTTATCACATTTCTGAATAAATTTTCTGTTTATACAGTTTGTTTCCTTTTACACAATTTAAAAAAAAGTCTAAAAATTGTCTAGAGCAGCACCCTCACTAATTTTAGCTAAGAGCCGCTACTGATTGTTACCAGTCTTGCTTGATGACAAGGATCACAGATTTGAGTCTGTGCTAGGCGATGATAATTAGCTTTTCTGCCTTTAAAAAAATGTACTTTAACAGAGTTGAGGCAGAAAATCAGAAGGGTTTAATTGTCACAAGCTTACTATATTTTAAGATAAATTTATGAGAATAATGACATTACTTTAAAAACATTGTAAAATTTTTTAAGCAAACAAATTTATTTTTCTTTTAGAGAAATTTGTTCTTAGTTCTGCAAGTAACTGTATATAATATTCTATAAGATATTACAATAATAAAAATACTTCTGTTTATTAGGCATTATACCCGCAGGAGACATGGTCTTAAACATAAAATGTTTAGATATATAAGGAAAATGGAATTGAAAACAGGTAGTAAAGCCATAGTGGTTGGGAAACCTACGAAAAACTTCTTTCATTCAGCTGTTGCAGATATGGGCTTGCAACCAGAAGATGTGAGTCTTGTTAAGTTATAAATTATTTTTTTTTTAGTTTTAAAAGAATTACTGTTTAAAATTGTTTGTGTGTGTGTGTGTGTGTGTGTGTGTGCGACAATGCCCATGTGCATGTGTTTAAATGAAGTAAATAAAATATACTTTAAGTAAAAAAATTAATTTAAGAGCAAGAGATACATTGCAGAACTCCTACACCAAGACCCAAACTCCAATCAATTTAAAATTAATTTATACAATGAATTATAGTATAACATTATTTATATTTAATAATTTAGAAGCCAATTTGGATAACAATATTTATTTGTTAATCATATAAATAGGGTTGCGATTCAACAATGTCTTTTACTACATATAACTACTTTACAATATTCTTATATTGTTTCCGCTACAAATACACTTGATAACAACCCAAGAATAAACTACTGTATTAAGCGATCAAAATGTTTTCCCTAAATAATGTTCCAAGATCCTCTCCACAAACTTCTGCTCTAATTTGTTTAACCCAAAATGGGAATTTGAAGAAGTGTAAGCAAAAACTGTCTACTAAAGACTGCTGATACATTACTCACCAGCATTGCCTGGCTGGAATGTCTTCTTGGAGCACTTCCTGACATACTGTTGGCCTACAAATTTGGTCCACCCCCAGAATCGACTGATTATGACCTACTTCTCCCCCAAGCTTTCATCAAAACTGTTGTTCTACATACCTTGTTTATAAGAACAGGCAGTGTGTCAGCAGCTTCATCATAATTTTTTTTCATCCTTGTCAATAATTTTTCTTCTTTGGCTGTACTCTCTTTAAAATTATTAACAGTAATAATAAAAATTACATTTTTAATACCTAACTCATTTTTCACTTCAAAGAATGGTATTGCACTTAGCTAATTCTAGTGGTTTCTTTTTCAGGTTGTGGTGATTGGCAAACACTTGAAATTGGATATCAGAGGAGCTGAAGCAGCTGGATTACGAGGCATTCTCATTAAAGAAACCCCGTTTATCATCGAGGCTTCGCTAAAAGCCTCAGATGTAGTTGTCGATGACTTGGAAGAAGCTGTTTCATTAATTCTTAATCGTTCTAAAAGAGAATAGAGATTTTTAGTTACAAAAGGTCTCAAAAATGTTTGTGTTAAATTTTATTTTATTTCAAGAAGAACTGTTCTAAATATTAAATTAAAATGTACATATATTAGTTTGATTTAAAGTTTTTGTAATGGCAGAGATAAAATGTTGGTATTAGTGCCTGTCAAAGTCTTGAACTGAACTATATGTTTTATTTTTTATCAAAGAATCCCAATGATCTCCAATAGTAGTAGGATGTATTTAATTTGACATTTAGTTCCTTTTTAATTTTTGTAACTTTCAACAGTAAAAAATAGTTACATATTATTTAATTAAAATTTTTAATTTCATTGAGGCCAAACAATGTTTTCTTAAAATTTAGTAATTTAAAAGGAATTCAAAGTATTTATTATTGAATGTTCATAAAAAATATTTAATAGTTTATTTTATTACATTATAATTTTGTTATCTGTTTAAAGTTTAAATAGAATTTATTTTTATTCGATTGAATAAACATTGCGTTTATATTTGTTTACCTTATTTTGATGTTGAAACAGAAATAAAAGAATTGACTTTACCTATGTGCTCCCAGGAGTAAAGCTAAATTTAATAATGGAGGTAGCTAAATTTTTTGTAACCACAAATAGCTAAACAAAAGGCAACAATGGAGACCCTAGTCTCCTCAAAAACTAACATTTATTTGAACTTGACCTGTTTAGAATTGGGTTTGTGTGTTCTTTATAAAACAGTTGTGATGAAACACAATGACTGATTGTTTCGAAATTTGGTATGAAGGTACCTTGTGTATAAGACCAGTGTATTTGTACTACATATGTATTTGTAATATTTTTTCCCATTCACTTCCATTTCATGATAGCATCCTCTTATTTAACATATTGAATGGGGACTTCATAAATTGTTCTTTGTACAGTACAAAACAACAAAAATATTGTCCATAACTCACACAAAAACATACTTACTTAAATTTAGATGTTTTTATAATTAAAAATTTAGCATAATAAAATTTAAAGAAAAAAATATAAATTTTATGAATAACTAACAAACATTAGCATCAAAATACTTAATGATGATGACTTAGTTCAGCAAGTGGGAGGGAAAGAACAGGAGAGACATGTGGAAGAAATCAAAGCAGTTCTAAAAACATGACACTTTTGTATTGCTACTGCATAGAATTTCATTTAACAAACAGTTATTAAATTAGCTTTCCTACAGGTAGTAAGAAAACTACTGTATTTCATTATTACTAGCCTGCTCTTTTGTCTTGTGAAAGTCCCATCTTATGATTACGATTACTCAGATCGATGTTTTGTGTATGATTAGTACAACTTTGGTTAGAACAAATTGTTTAACAACGTAATGTTAAATTGTTTAACATTATGCTAATTCGAACTTACAATAATTGATTTTACATCAAAATAACTATCTTGTCTGAACATTATTGACCGACTAAGCAAGGTCTCTGTTTCAACTTCATTGTAGACATTTGATTTGTGTGTTTCTACAGCAGTTTTGCCGGAATGCATGGACCGATTGTTTTGAAATATAGTAGAAAGGTACCTTGTTTACATTGTACAAGGTACATTGTACAAAGCCTGTACAATGTGTGTGTAAGAAACACAATCATTTCTGTTTTAAGATGGTGGTCTCTGATTTAATGATGATAAGTGTAGGTATTCCCTATTTCTTGTAACACTGGCTGAATGGCAAGACCTATCAGGTGACAAGGTGTTTCTAGATTTACGACAAGTAAGACCCAAAACACTATTTATTTCAGCACAAATCCTAGCAATATGATCTCCTGGAGCATGATGGAAAGTTCTAAGGCCTTAATAACACCCCTCCCTAACACCATCCCATAAAGGTATTAATAAAAAGATAGAAACACTTCAGATCTTTGAATCACATCACTTGACACACAGTATTAAGCCCTCAAAATTTTAGGAATCACAGAATGGATCACTACAAGTTTGTCCTTTATAATATTGCAGGCATGAAAAGATTCGTGAATGGATACCAATAGCCATGCCTCAATACATTTTGAAAAATACCTTCATTAAGGAGCTAGTTGAATTAGGCAGAAAGATAAGGAGGGATGACACAATAACACAATTTCAGAACTACTGGAGTAATGTTATCAGGTCCCTTAGAACTATCCAGAATACAGTTTTTCCCAAACTCTTCAGTAGACACATGCCAATTCAAGATATTTATATTACACTCATATACATAGACAGTAGGATCCTTCAGGGGCAGTGAATAGACAGTCAAGAAGTAATGAACAAACTGTCTAGGAGTACTGCCTCTTAGTACTCTAAAATAAACACAACTGTTTCACTTGCAGAATACTCTTCTCACTTCCATGCAAGTTGTAGGGAAGGGCGACTAAAATACTTCACATTTAAAATAGTCGCCACAACAGTGGTTCTGTGAATTAATATTTTTTCCTTTTAAACTGTTAAAAACTTCCATTTTTTACAAATTATAGTTATTATATTTTAAATTTAAATACTATTTTTAAAAGTTATATTGTTATTCCAATAAAAACTGTCTCTTAAACTCAAAGGCTCTGTAAGAACTCCAGGCCTAATCAACAACAAGACTGAAAATCTTCAGAAAACTGATATTTCCCTAAACATCTCTCATGTGTAATAACTAAATAAAATAATTTGAATTTTTATTCTTATTTTAAATCCCCTGGAGTGTTCACATTCCCCAACTTTAATGCACCTGCTGTGCCCTTGCCACACCTATTCTTATGACCTCCCAAAAATTATAGTATTTGTAACTAATTTAAATTAGACCACTGTATCCAAATAAAAAATTAAAATATTCTCATTAAATTCTACCAATAATTTGTATTTCAGTTAGAAAATATACAAATTATTCCAAATAACCTTAAAAAACAATACCAAACAATATCCACTTTGAACAATGAAAACTTCAAAAGAAGTTCTGATGCAACCAGAACATATTTTAGTGCCATAAAACATAATTCCATAATTGATAAGTTGTACCAACCAAGCTCAGAAATGTGATTATTACTTATTTGTTATATCTTGGATGTAATGACAATATGGCATAGCCCCGTATCTTTTAATTTTGTGTTTGTTAAACCAATGTAAAACTCAACCTTACAAGAATACCTATATGTAATGAATTTTCAGTTCATAAATACATCCTGTTTTATATTGTAATAAAAACCTTTTGCTTATAGGTTTATTAATATGTATGTAAAAGGATATATTGATGAAATTCACGATGTTTATCGTTGTTTTTCTTTTTTACAAAATACTAGGCCGATATAGTAGCTGTTTCACAATGCATAAATTTATAATATATAATTTTTCGTAAGTAAAATTTGCACTCACTTATCTGATGCAATTAAATAAAGGCATGCACCTGAGAAATCGGTGAATTGTCTGAAATTTCTAACAATAGGGAGGAAGTGTTGAGTGTGTGGTATTCAAATTAGTTACTATGTTTAAATACATCTTTTTTTAAAATTTAAATATAATACATAAATCACATTTTTGTTAAGATTCTTAATTAAAGCCTCTATACCGATGCTGGTTATCCCTCAAAAACATATAATTTCAGCAGTTTTTCCATGTGTATAATGGAAAAATTGAAAAATCTTTACCGCTGTTAATCTTGTATCTCTATAAACTTTGTGATAACAGTTGGAAACATTGTTTCATGGAAAAGTAAATGTTATTAAATCATCTATGCTCTTTGTGGAGGGCGCAGTTTTGTACTTTACCTAAATAATCTCAGTTTTTTTTTTTTATTTTAGGTTTACGATTTTACAAGAACAACTTCTCTGCATTATGCAACTAAGATTGTTAATATTACACATTCAAATGTGAGAAAACTACAGAGAATCAGTTTCTGAGAATAGTGGACGGCTGGTTGCTATGAATCGAAAATATGACATTTTTCATAACTATGTATGAATGGGGTTAATTTAACATCCTATAGTGGGCTAATAATGATGTAGTATCAAGGCACAACCAATCACTTATAATCAGAAGTGTTTCAGAGAGAACCTTGCTCTTTTTTTACACATTGTTTATTATGGTAATTGCCTACAGCCTTACCTAATTTCCTGTTTTTTTTCTATTTTGGTTTTCCTGTATCAGTTTTTGCATGTACAGTTTTTTTGTTCAGTGTGTGGTGTCCATTATTACATTTTTTTTTGTCTGACTATTGTGCACACTTTGGCTAATGCAGACGATGGGATGATTTACAGCGTATGAAAATTCCAAGCCCTGGCCAGGAATCGAACCCGGGTCCTCGGGGTGAAAGCCCAGTATGCTATTAACTAGGCTTATTGTGTTTTAACTGAAGCAAGGATTCACATTTACAATGAATTATTTTTTTTTGGCTAGCTAAAACAGTTGACGGGTAAAAGACCTACAAAAAAATTTTAACAGGAAATAAAAGTTGTCCATATTCTTAAAAAACAATATATTCAGTTTACATTTTTCCCAGCAGAGGACGTCCTTTTTGACAGTATGTTCATGCCCCATATTGGCTCCCACAAAGGATGCAGGATAACTGTCATTGGACAGGCAGACGTAATAACTTCCTGCTTCTATTGGCGGTTTGTAAAACAGGTCCAGGTAAAAACCAGTTTAATTATATAAAAACATGGGCGAACAGCAATGGCACCGAGGTCAGTCACGCGAAAATAAAATCCCAAGTAGAAGAGTTTTAATTTGGCGCTTTATCAATATCATCATTTTATGGCGTACAATATCAACAATCAAAAACCTTTGTAGAAGTAATACTTCTAATGATAAAAACTGAATAACTGCATTATTTTCAAATGGATTCTGTCACATGTCGGAGTACCCGCAATACCAAGGAACGAAGCCGCCTCGGTGGCCTAGTTGTTAGCGTACTGGGCTTTCACCCCGAGGAACCGGGTTCGATTCCCAGTCAGGGCTTGGCATTTTCATCCGCTATAAATCATCCCATCGTCTGCATTAGCCCAAGTGTGCACAATAGTCCGACGTTAAACACAAAAAAAACCAAGGAAGGAGTCTTTCGATCAATTTGCAATGAAGGGTACTTTCTCAAAATTGTACCTGTTCACGGGGAAAACTTCTAAATTTCCCAGGCATCGCCTTGCGGGTACTAATAATTATGGTTTTCGAAAATTCAGCTCCCCAAAGAGATAAAATGAAGTATAAAAGCTTGTATTGGCAAAATATTGTTTGATTTTTTTTTTTTTAAGGCGAAAAGCACATTGAGGCTATCATCGCCACCCTAAATGTAATTGTGAGTGTAGTGTTAAAGTATTGTAAGTGTAGGCTAAGTGTGTGTTAGACTCGGGTACCGCGAGGAACGTCTAAATCCTCTTAATAGGTGCAGCTAGTCTGCACCCCCCTGCGGGGAGATATTGTTTGAAGGGTTTTATTAAAACCAACATATATACTCTACAACACATATTAAATATTTTCCAAAATCGTAATCCCTAAAGGTTCGAATTCAACCCCAAAATAAATGGACCTAAAGTTTGCATAACCATTTGATGGGTTGTATGAAAACGGCACTATTAATTATCTTGTGTAATGTAATAAGTACGTTTAATAAAAATTAGTAATGTCAGCCTAAACAATGGATCTAAAGTAAATAATAACAATAAGAAATAAGAATATGTCCAAAAAAAGAAATAATTAAAAAATCCAAGTGAAAATGGAATGCTGTACGGTAGACGAACCACCGAAGTAGTCGCAAGATTTCTGTAAAAATATCTCTAAAAGCGGAATAGTGGTCACTAAAAAGGATTTCAAAATAGACCTTCACGAATTGGGTTAAAACTATTTTCTCCTTAAAAAAAAGTCAATAAATTCAAGTTATCCGTTAAAGTCTCATTTGGTATGGATGTGTTTTTAGACATTCTAATCGTTCTAGTCGATAGGACAAATCGAATTAGGGGATGATTTTCTCGTATTCGCCAACAAAAATCACTTGACGATTTAGATGCCTACGCTTTTAATATTTTTTTTTTATTTATGTAATAAATTACTGAAACTGTTTACCCTTATAAGGCAAAGGCATGACAGATATTAATATACGTAGGTCCTATGTTTACCGACAATTTTAACCCTTAAATACAATGGAACGTCTGTGGGACCGCGGTCTCAGTGACGTACCATAGTACTGAAGTGACATTTGTTTTCTTTACACAGTGGGACCGCGGTCTCAGTGACGTACCATAGTACTGAAGTGACATTTGTTTTCTTTACACAGTGGGACCGCGGTCTCAGTGACGTACCATAGTACTGAAGTGACATTTGTTTTCTTTACACAGTGGGACCGCGGTCTCAGTGACGTACCATAGTACTGAAGTGACATTTGTTTTCTTTACACAGTGGGACCGCGGTCTCAGTGACGTACCATAGTACTGAAGTGACATTTGTTTTCTTTACACAGTGGGACCGCGGTCTCAGTGACGTACCATAGTACTGAAGTGACATTTGTTTTCTTTACACAGTGGGACCGCGGTCTCAGTGACGTACCATAGTACTGAAGTGACATTTGTTTTCTTTACACAGTGGGACCGCGGTCTCAGTGACGTACCATAGTACTGAAGTGACATTTGTTTTCTTTACACAGTTTCTGTGACGGCCTTGGTGTTGGCGTTATTTTTGTAATACAGTACTTTGCTGAGGATAATTGACGAAGCTAGGGACGGCAGATCATTATACTGAACATAGTAAAAATTATGAGAATAGTTCCCTGGTGTTCTGACGAATCTGTAGGTACCCTGCAGGCCTGTATAGTTTCAGTAACGTAGATCGTAATTCTTGGTACAAAACCGGTCAAATGTTTAGCTTAATAATATATGAAATACTGCTTTTAAAGTAAAACCATGTTTTGAAGATTATTAGTAAGAATACATCTGAACTGTGTAAATTATTTTGAAGTTGTTGAATATAAATGAACTATTTACTTTTCCGGTTTGGGCTAAATGGACTTTTTTAAAATAATATTATTACTATAATAATTTGACTGCGATTTCCCCCCCCCAAAAATACATGTTGGGTTCAAGTAGAATAAATATAACAACAATTAAGTGCTTTTAAGTAAAATATTTACGTTGAAATACTATTAATAAAAATTAATTTACGTTTTTTAATTACTATTTATATTATTGCAACATAGCCACCGGACCACATATTAAAATGATTAGGATTATGACCTATTCTTTCCGTCAGTGGTCTATCCACTCACCTCATAAAGGCTACCGCGGTTTCGAAACTTTATCGTTTCATCTTCAGGCCGTTATACAAAATGTTAAATCCCTCCGTCGAGGTCGTCACTAAGTCAAACAAAACATTAAAACATGCATCACAAACACTGAGCACAATTACGCGTTTAAAATATTCATCATGAAATTCGGCTTGGCCAAAATCATCAAAAAATTTCGGCTTGGCCAAAAAATCAGACCCCCCACAACATCCTCAATGAAAAACTTTCATTTAAATCGAATTTAATATATGACATGGCTCTAAGGATAAGTGATTTGAGTAACAAAAACCAACAGACGCACCGTAACTGATAACAATGACGGGTGCGCTAATAATGATGGAGACCCGCAGTCCGGTTTTTTTTTTTTTTTTTTTTTTGGTGTTTAACGTCCGCGGACTGTAACAACGTACGAGTCGCGTGTGTAGCTTGGCCAAACCGAATTTCATGATGAATATTTTAAACGTGTAAATTGTGCTCAGTGTTTGTGATGTATGTTTTAATGTTTTATTTGACTTGGTGACGACCTCGACAGAGGGATTTAACATTTATTATAACGGCCTGAAGATGAAACGATAGTTTCGAAACCGCTGTAGCCTTTATGAGGTGAGTGGATAGACCACTGACGGGAAGAATAGGTCATAATCCTAATCATTTATATTTAAATGTGCGTCCTTTTGATATGAAGACGAAAGATATATGTTGTTATAACATTTTCAACAATTTTTTAAAATTTTGTCTTGTAATTGAAGGTTTCTGACTTAATATATTTTTGCGGTCTGACAGACCTCTTCCATAGTACTTGTGTCATTTTTTTTAATCCTATGCATTGAACTCTTTTTTTAATGAAATTTTATGCTTTCAAAATAAGGTTGGTAAGTGTTGTACAATATTTATAGATAGTTTTTCTAGTTTTTGAAACTTTTACAAACGTTTGCGCAGGTAAAAACTTGCAAACAAGTTATTAACTACACTGAAAAAATTGCAAGATCAAAACTCTGCATTTTTTTTAATGTCTTGAGATTAATTTTTTTTTAAGGCGAAATGCATACAAAACTGATAACTAATTAATGTAACTTTAAATTTAACTATGCAGAAATCAAACCACACTGAGAGTAAGTTTTAAAAATAAAATTTGTTTAACAAGCTTTCACATTTTGAATGCGGTCTCACAGACCCCTCCATAGTATTTACATTGCTCTAAGTATCCATAGTACTTACAGGTTAAGAAAACCTGTCCATTATAAATGAATATTTTTGAGATGCAAGAAGTCATTTAATGAAATTATTCTAAATGTTCAAATGAAAACGTTTCAGTATATGCCTACTATGTGTTTAAACAAATGCTTTGTTTTCCCTACAAGGTCTATTTTTAATTTTTTAAACGTTTAACTTTTGAAAAAGGTAAAATATTGGATCCAAATCTCACGCGAACTTTTAACTTTTACAAGTAACACAAACCTCTCATGTAGACTATTACAGGCAAAAAGCATCATGGCTGCATGCCGACGAATAACTACTTGTTTAATAATACTTCTTACCGTTTAAAAATTTTATAAGAAAATAAATTAACGAATTGTTCTAAAGGTACTGTTATGAACGTTAGGTCTCATAAAATATCCACTAGAAATTTTTAGAAATTGTTTGTCGTTGAAACGTTGAGAATTGTTTCTAGATTGTTTTCAACACAAATAAATCTTATTTATACGTCGACATTTTAACAAGTATGAAGACGTGACCAAAGCTAGCTGCAAGGCATAAAGGAATAAAGTTGACCTTGAAGGAAAGGCGCACATTTTGTAGTGGCCCTCCGTTTTATTGCGGGTGTTGAACGTAGTAATAAAAGGAGAAAGACGACGGATATTTATTTCTTAAAAGTTATAAATAATCATTGTCAACTTCAAAGTCTGCATTTCGAAGAGAGAACATTGTAGACTTAAATTAGCGAAGGGGTAACTAAACTGAATTTAAGCTATTGCCAAATCGATTTTTTTGTCAAGACTGAAACAAATTGGCAGAAATAGTGAGTGCAAAAAACACATTTTACATTGGTCTGTCTACGAATTTAGTCTTTTGTGACACGAAAATCACACTGATCGTTGTTATCTCAAGGACAATAAGGCGCACGAAATTGAAATTTTGTTCGGTGGCTTCCTTTATGGTGTAGGTGAATTATGATCGGCATAATTTTAAATTACCTTTGACACATTCTTCAAAAACGTGAAGTTAGCCCATCCACTTAGTCAAACTGATAAGGAACGCGAAACTAACACTTTCTTTGCTAAAACTACCCGACACTAACGAAATAGAAATCATTTACGTAATATAAATTATGGGGACAGGATGAGGGAGGTGTGGAGAATTAGAAGGAACAAGACATGAATCGGAGTGCTTTGCGTGATCCAACAGGGTCTATGCGCAAATAATAATAATATAAATTATAATTTTTAATTTTTGGTGGGCTCGTGAGAGTTATCCCATTCATAATGAATAGTCTATCTTTTACTTAACACTTCTAAAGCGAAACTAACAGAAACTAATGATAAACGAATATATATATATATATATATATATATATATATATATATATATATATATATATATATATATATATAGATATAGAGAGAGAGAGAGAGAGAGAGAGAGAGAGAGAGAGAGAGAGAGAGAGAGAGAGAGAGAGAGAGAGAGAGAGAGAGAGAGAGAGAGAGAGAGAGAGAGAGAGAGAGAGAGAGAGAGAGAGAGAGAGAGAGAGAGAGAGAGAGAGAGAGAGAGAGAGAGAGAGAGAGAGAGAGAGAGAGAGAGAGAGAGAGAGAGAGAGAGAGAGAGAGAGAGAGAGAGAGAGAGAGAGAGAGAGAGAGAGAGAGAGAGAGAGAGAGAGAGAGAGAGAGAGAGAGAGAGAGAGAGAGAGAGAGAGAGAGAGAGAGAGAGAGAGAGAGAGAGAGAGAGAGAGAGAGAGAGAGAGAGAGAGAGAGAGAGAGAGAGAGAGAGAGAGAGAGAGAGAGAGAGAGAGAGAGAGAGAGAGAGAGAGAGAGAGAGAGAGAGAGAGAGAGAGAGAGAGAGAGAGAGAGAGAGAGAGAGAGAGAGAGAGAGAGAGAGAGAGAGAGAGAGAGAGAGAGAGAGAGAGAGAGAGAGAGAGAGAGAGAGAGAGAGAGAGAGAGAGAGAGAGAGAGAGAGAGAGAGAGAGAGAGAGAGAGAGAGAGAGAGAGAGAGAGAGAGAGAGAGAGAGAGAGAGAGAGAGAGAGAGAGAGAGAGAGAGAGAGAGAGAGAGAGAGAGAGAGAGAGAGAGAGAGAGAGAGAGAGAGAGAGAGAGAGAGAGAGAGAGAGAGAGAGAGAGAGAGAGAGAGAGAGAGAGAGAGAGAGAGAGAGAGAGAGAGAGAGAGAGAGAGAGAGAGAGAGAGAGAGAGAGAGAGAGAGAGAGAGAGAGAGAGAGAGAGAGAGAGAGAGAGAGAGAGAGAGAGAGAGAGAGAGAGAGAGAGAGAGAGAGAGAGAGAGAGAGAGAGAGAGAGAGAGAGAGAGAGAGAGAGAGAGAGAGAGAGAGAGAGAGAGAGAGAGAGAGAGAGAGAGAGAGAGAGAGAGAGAGAGAGAGAGAGAGAGAGAGAGAGAGAGAGAGAGAGAGAGAGAGAGAGAGAGAGAGAGAGAGAGAGAGAGAGAGAGAGAGAGAGAGAGAGAGAGAGAGAGAGAGAGAGAGAGAGAGAGAGAGAGAGAGAGAGAGAGAGAGAGAGAGAGAGAGAGAGAGAGAGAGAGAGAGAGAGAGAGAGAGAGAGAGAGAGAGAGAGAGAGAGAGAGAGAGAGAGAGAGAGAGAGAGAGAGAGACCTCATGAAGGTTATCCCATCTTGCCTGGTGTTGATTAGTAATCCAAGAGCAGACGCGTTAGCAGACAGGGAAATCCCTTAAGCCGGCTCAGGTCCATCCAGTAAACGCGCATGCAGATCCCGATCCAGCCAGTCTGACTGCCTCGACCCCCTTTTACCCCGGAACCCAGTGAAGTAACCCGGTTACACAGGGACAGGGTAGTGAAGTTCTCCCTACACTCCCAGACCAGCATGGACCGAATAACAGGACCCGCAAGTGCATATATTGCTACCTGCCTATCGGTATACACGACAATGCCAGCCTTCTTGAAGCCCCGTTTCAAATTCTCCCGATCACAGTCATTAATGGCCATTACTTCAGCCTGTAAGACTGCTGAGTGCTGTCCTAAAATAATTACTTTCGTTAACCTCGGTCGCAAGCAGCACACACCAGCCCGTCTCTCTTGGTGGCATCCGTATACCATACCAGGTCTCACAAGGTTCCCAACACTGGGGTGTGTAATAACTAAGATTTATTAACATAAAGGTTTGAATTTCCTTAGAAGGAACCATATTATAAATTTGAGATCGACCTGTGTAATAAGATAGATGTTCCGTACTGTGTATTAACATCGAGACTACAGTTCCGTCAAGTGTGTTGCACCGTGTGTATATGTTGCCGACGCCGCTGCTTGCAGGCACTTCAGTATCTTTTATCTAACAAGTAGAACTCGCTTAATTAAAGAGATATATTATTAAAATATATCGTTGATTTGGATAGGTTTAGTTCTTAAAGGCTTATGTCCAATGCCTTTTTTATTATAAGGATGGACCATACAATTTGTAACTCAAATTTTATGAAATTTTAAAAACCGTTTTTCAGAATTGCAATCATTCTCAGAATTTGGTCAGTGTTCTTGTCAGTATATGATGTAGGCTAACTCAAATTTTATGAAATTTTAAAAACCGTTTTTCAGTATTGCAATCATTCACATAATTTGGTAAGTGTTCTTGTCAGTATGATGTAACTAAAATTTTATGAAATTTTAAAAACCGTTTTTTTCAAAACTGCAATAATTCTCAGAATTTGGTCAGTGTTCTTGTCAGTATGATGTAACTAAAATTTTATGAAATTTTAAAAACCGTTTTTTTCAAAACTGCAATAATTCTCAGAATTTGGTCAGTGTTCTTGTCAGTATGATGTAACTAAAATTTTATGAAATTTTAAAAACCGTTTTTCAGTATTGCAATAATTCTCAGAATTTGGTCAGTGTTCTTGTCAGTATGATGTAACTAAAATTTTATGAAATTTTAAAAACCGTTTTTCAGTATTGCAATAATTCTCAGAATTTGGTCAGTGTTCTTGTCAGTATGATGTAACTCAAATTTTATGAAATTTTAAAAACCGTTTTTTTCAAAACTGCAATAATTCTCAGAATTTGGTCAGTGTTCTTGTCAGTATGATGTAACTAAAATTTTATGAAATTTTAAAAACCGTTTTTCAGTATTGCAATAATTCTCAGAATTTGGTCAGTGTTCTTGTCAGTATGATGTAACTCAAATTTTATGAAATTTTAAAAACCGTTTTTCAATATTGCAATAATTCTCAGAATTTGGTCAGTGTTCTTGTCAGTATGATGTAACTCAAATTTTCATTTTATTTGGGAACACTGCGCCTGCAAGCAGCGGCACCGGCAACATATACACACGGTGGAACACACGACCTCACCGTAGCCTCGATGTTAATACACAGTACGGAACCTCTACCTTATTACACAGTTCTAACTAACTTATAACACGGTATTCTTTTTATATTCTTCTTCTTTTCTGCTAGGATTATTGTCACTATGTTGAGTATAATGACCTGCCTTCCCTAGCTTCGACAATTATACTTTTGTTGACGCGTTTCGGAGAACCTCCATCTTCAAAAACTATATCACTATAGATGAGTATAGATATAGTTTTTGAAGATGGAGGTTCTCCGAAACGCGTCAACAAAAGTAGAATTGACGAAGCTAGGGAAGGCAGATCATTATACTCAACATAGTATAACACGTTACCTTCGAAGGAAATGCGAACCTCGATGTTAATAAATCTCTAAGTTACTACACAGTCTCCCCAAAACACTATCTCCCTCCTCAAAAGTCATCTTGACATCAAAGGGTTTGGAGACCATCTAATCGACAGTCCTCATCATCAGAATCGGGTCACTGATCTTTTCTGCGATTCTAGCATGCCCCAAATTTGAGGGTAGCCGGACACCATCTCCCTACAACAGTCTATATGCTGCTTACGTGCCTCCATAATATAAAGTTCAATGGGGAAAACCCAAGAATGATTATTTTAGTCAGGGACTCTCTGACCCCACTCTGCTCAGCCTAGTTCGCCCAAACCACAGCACCATAGCACATCATAGGTCTAATGTTTCCAGTATCTGTACGTCATCATGCCTGGTCTCAGCCCACATGTTTTGATGTAAACAATACACACGAGAGAAATTTGAGAAAATCTGATAACAATGATTTCGATTGAAACACAGCTACAGACTCGAATTTTTCTATGTAATAAATAACATGTGCGCAAATTAGTGTTCGTAAATATGGCGGAAACTTGTAGAGTTGGCGAGATAATGAATGGGAGTGATGAAACTGTGACGTCAGCGGGACTGGCAAGCAAGAAGGGAAGGGAGGAGATAGTCCCACACTACAATGATCTGTAAAGCGAACGCTATTGGCTGAAATTAAAAGTAAATACCAATTAATGAGATAGTAGCGCAAAATGAATTGGCTACATAGAGAAGATTCGCGGCCATATTAAACGTTGTTAATTAGATTTACGAAGCTTCACACAGCGAGCGCTAGAGCAGCGCCACTGCAGCACTGAAGCATACATCAAAGAATTGTGTCGTCTCCTATCTTCATTTTTTTTCTCTCTCTCTCTCTCTCTCTCTCTCTCTCTCTCTCTCGTCTGCATTAGCCGAAGTGTGCTCAATATTCGGACGTTAAACACAAAAAATCTCTCTCTCTCGTCTGCATTAGCCGAAGTGTGCTCAATATTCGGACGTTAAACACACAAAAAAATCTCTCTCTCTCTCTCTCTCTCTTTCTCTCTCTCGTCTGCATTAGCCGAAGTGTGCACAATATTCGGACGTTAAACACAAAGAAACTCTCTCTCTCTCTCTCTCTCTCTCTCTCTCTCTCTCTCTCTCTCTCTCTCTCTCTCTCTCTCTCTCTTAGCATTAGCCGAAGTGTGCACAATATTCGGACGTTAAACACAAAAAAAATGTCTCCTCTCTCTCTCTCGCTCTCTCTCTCTTTCTTCCGTGACGTAGCGTAAACAGACCATTTAGATGGATTAAAAAGCATCAAATAGATGATAAAAAGCCCAACAATATCTGAATTTAATAGTCGTTTTCTTCTAATCCTATTAAACAGTAATTTCTATTCTTGTATGTTCAGCGTATCTCGAAAACGGCTCTAACGAATTTCACAAAATTTCGTACATAAGTGTTTTAAAGGGTGCAAATTCGATCGCGCTAGGTCTCATGCCCGTAAAAAATCGCAAAATGGCGAATTTCTAGTCTTAAATTTATATTTAGTGTATACCTATATACATTATATCTGAAACCGGTTGCCGCCTGCGGGCTACTATTAGTGGTGGGGCAGAAAACACCAAAGTGTTAAAAATAACTGTTTTTCTATAAACGACAAACAAACTGTTTTTTTCAAACAGAAACAATCAGTTGGATTTGGGCTGGTTTATGATTTGTTAAACAAGGAACAGCTTTCCGCACTGCCACACATACGTTCTATTCGAACGTTGCCGCAAGCGCTAAAACTGTTTTCCTGCTAACCGCTTTTCTTCTACCTGCTTTTATGTTTGTTCCCTTTATTTCAAAGTTGTTTGTTGCTTGTAGTGAAGTAAGAACTGTTTGGTCAATGTCAACGTTTATCTCTATTTTGTTGCGAGTTGTAGTAACAACCTCTCACATTTTGTAGATGCAGAGCCTAATTTTATTTAAACATATTTTTTATATTTATTATCAATCATCAATATTTTTAATCAACTAAAAATATTCTAAATCGTTTGCATTTTGGTAAATATGCAAAGGAATATTTAATTTTTAAGTAAAAAAAGAATGCTTCTATCAGAAATTCATTGCATTTTGTAAATATAAAATGGCATACATATATATCACGTTTTGAGAATGTAATTTAATTATTACTGCACTTATAAGGACTATTTTTATCCTTTCTAAATGCTGTATACCCAAAAACAGTTAAGGACATGGTGGCAGTGGGAATGAAAAAATAGTCTTAGAAAACTGAACTTATGT
Source organism: Callitettix versicolor (assembly GCA_022606455.1). NCBI lineage: Eukaryota > Metazoa > Arthropoda > Insecta > Hemiptera > Cercopidae > Callitettix > Callitettix versicolor. The sequence continues at coordinate 64,421,893 of CM040182.1, read as the reverse complement.
CCTTTATGTTTTAGCTGCTAATATGACCGAGTTTCAGTTTTTTAAACCTGTTTTTTCCAACTCTTTTAAAAAGCAGCTTTTTTCAACAAACAGTTTGTTGACGTTTTGTAAAAATAGCAGAAACGCCCACCTCTAGCTACTATGACCACAGGTAGAGAAGTTCATATTCCTAGAATCACATTAGGTACAAGCAAAAGTAAACTTGGATGCACAATGCAAACATCAATTTCCCGTTAGGCTATGACAATACATAAGGCCCAAGGGCAGACATTTGTATCAGTTGGGATATTCCTAATTGTGCTCAGTGTTTGTGATGCGTGTTTTAATGTTTTGTTTGACTTTGTGCCGACCTCGACAGAGAGATTTAAAATTTTGTATAACGCCCTGAAGATGAAACGATAGTTTCGAAACCGCGGTAGCCTTTATGAGGCGAGTGGATAGACTAGTGACGGGAAGAATCGGTCATAATCCCTAATCATACTATTTATAGCTGTTAAAAATAGGAATGTTGAAATATTTCCATTTCATATAGTCTTTTCTTATAAACGAAATCCGAAATCGGTCGGAAAACATAGGCCTAATGAATATATTTTAGTTAGAATTTTTTTACTTCAATATGTCACTCCAAACGTAGGCCCAATGAAAAATATATACAGCCCATTTTGAAGCACCAACTTCATAAAAAAAGCATCGTATTTCTTTCGAGGGTCAGTGTATCCTAAGATTTTACTCCACCATAACAGTTTTTACACCCAGGATAAGGAAACAAAAAGGGTGCCTTTTTTCCTTCTATTTTTTCCCTAATTGTTTTATCATGTGTCATTTCTGTAAAGCTACAAAGCAGTCTTCACTTACACTGTTCTTTTATTTGTTAAAAGTACTTGTTTAAAGTACTGCATTTGCTACGGGGTACCCGTTACCTAAACTGTTTGTTGACAAGTTGTAAATTCTAATATTCGTGGTACAAAAAATGGAAACAAATATGACTTCAGTACGGGGTGGAAATATGACGGTATTTAGAACTGTGCGATACAAATAACCATTTTTCAAATTATTAACCGTAGATTAGGGGAAATTTTTGTATATTCATCATGTAATTTTTTTTTTTTTTTAACGTCCGACTATTGTGCACACTTGGGCTAATGCAGACGATGGAATGATTTATAGCGTATGAAAATGCCAAGCCCTGGCCGGGAATCGAACCCGGGTCCTCGGGGTGAAAGCCTAGTACGCTATCCACTAGACCACCGAGGCGGCTTTCATCATGTAATATGGGAGCGTGAAGACATACATATATTTTATATAAAAATGTCCAATATTTGCTGAATTAAAAAGCGTTTTAATAAGAGTTTTATCCCAAGTCAGAGTAGGAAGGCAAACACTTACTTTTATTATGTAAATACTGTAACTTAAACAAGCTACAATACCTTTCAACTCAACCGTTTCGCATTTCATTTTGATAGCGCTCAGGCCTTATACTATATCTTTAAAGTAACAAAGTTAAGTAACTTCAGTTTTATAATTTTAAATACTGTAACTTAAACAATCACTACCTTTCAACTCAACCGTTCCGTATTTCATTTTGATAGCGCTCAGGCCTTATACTATATCTTTAAAGTAACAAAGTTATGTAACTTCAGTTTTATAATTTTAAATACTGTAACTTAAACAAGCACTACCTTTCAACTCAACCGTTCTGCATTTCATTTTGATAGCGCTCAGGCCTTATACTATATCTTTAAAGTAACAAAGTTATGTAACTTCAATTTTATAATTTTAAATACTGTAACTTAAACAAGCACTACCTTTCAACTCAACCGTTCTGCATTTCATTTTGATAGCGCTCAGGCCTTATACTATATCTTTAAAGTAACAAAGTTATGTAACTTCAGTTTTATAATTTTAAATACTGTAACTTAAACAATCACTACCTTTCAACTCAACCGTTCCGCATTTCATTTTGATAGCGCTCAGGCCTTATACTATATCTTTAAAGTAACAAAGTTATGTAACTTCAGTTTTATAATTTTAAATACTGTAACTTAAACAAGCACTACCTTTCAACTCAACCGTTCCGCATTTCATTTTGATAGCGCTCAGGCCTTATACTATTATATCTTTAAAGTAACAAAGTTATGTAACTTCAGTTTTATAATTTTAAATACTGTAACTTAAACAAGCACTACCTTTCAACTCAACCGTTCTGCATTTCATTTTGATAGCGCTCAGGCCTTATACTATATCTTTAAAGTAACAAAGTTATGTAACTTCAGTTTTATAATTTTAAATACTGTAACTTAAACAAGCATTACCTTTCAACTCAACCGTTCTGCATTTCATTTTGATAGCGCTCAGGCCTTATACTATATCTTTAAAGTAACAAAGTTATGTAACTTCAGTTTTATAATTTTAAATACTGTAACTTAAACAAGCACTACCTTTCAACTCAACCGTTCCGCATTTCATTTTGATAGCGCTCAGGCCTTATACTATATCTTTAAAGTAACAAAGTTATGTAACTTCAGTTTTATAATTTTAAATACTGTAACTTAAACAAGCACTACCTTTCAACTCAACCTGTTCCGCATTTCATTTTGATAGCGCTCAGGCCTTATACTATATCTTTAAAGTAACAAAGTTATGTAACTTCAGTTTTATAATTTTAAATACTGTAACTTAAACAAGCACTACCTTTCAACTCAACCGTTCTGCATTTCATTTTGATAGCGCTCAGGCCTTATACTATATCTTTAAAGTAACAAAGTTATGTAACTTCAGTTTTATAATTTTAAATACTGTAACTTAAACAAGCACTACCTTTCAACTCAACCGTTCTGCATTTCATTTTGATAGCGCTCAGGCCTTATACTATATCTTTAAAGTAACAAAGTTATGTAACTTCAGTTTTATAATTTTAAATACTGTAACTTAAACAAGCATTACCTTTCAACTCAACCGTTCTGCATTTCATTTTGATAGCGCTCAGGCCTTATACTATATCTTTAAAGTAACAAAGTTATGTAACTTCAGTTTTATAATTTTAAATACTGTAACTTAAACAAGCACTACCTTTCAACTCAACCGTTCCGCATTTCATTTTGATAGCGCTCAGGCCTTATACTATATCTTTAAAGTAACAAAGTTATGTAACTTCAGTTTTATAATTTTAAATACTGTAACTTAAACAAGCACTACCTTTCAACTCAACCGTTCCGCATTTCATTTTGATAGCGCTCAGGCCTTATACTATATCTTTAAAGTAACAAAGTTATGTAACTTCAGTTTTATAATTTTAAATACTGTAACTTAAACAAGCACTACCTTTCAACTCAACCGTTCCGCATTTCATTTTGATAGCGCTCAGGCCTTATACTATAGCTTTAAAGTAACAAAGTTATGTAACTTCAGTTTTATAATTTTAAATACTGTAACTTAAACAAGCACTACCTTTCAACTCAACCGTTCTGCATTTCATTTTGATAGCGCTCAGGCCTTATACTATATCTTTAAAGTAACAAAGTTATGTAACTTCAGTTTCATAATTTTAAATACTGTAACTTAAACAAGCACTACCTTTCAACTCAACCGTTCCGTATTTCATTTTGATAGCGCTCAGGCCTTATACTATATCTTTAAAGTAACAAAGTTAAGTAACTTCAGTTTTATAATTTTAAATACTGTAACTTAAACAATCACTACCTTTCAACTCAACCGTTCCGTATTTCATTTTGATAGCGCTCAGGCCTTATACTATATCTTTAAAGTAACAAAGTTATGTAACTTCAGTTTTATAATTTTAAATACTGTAACTTAAACAAGCACTATCTTTCAACTCAACCGTTCCGCATTTCATTTTGATAGCGCTCAGGCCTTATACTATATCTTTAAATTAACAAAGTTATGTAACTTCAGTTTTATAATTTTAAATACTGTAACTTAAACAAGCACTATCTTTCAACTCAACCGTTCCGCATTTCATTTTGATAGCGCTCAGGCCTTATACTATATCTTTAAAGTAACAAAGTTATGTAACTTCAATTTTATAATTTTAAATACTGTAACTTAAACAAGCACTACCTTTCAACTCAACCGTTCTGCATTTCATTTTGATAGCGCTCAGGCCTTATACTATATCTTTAAAGTAACAAAGTTATGTAACTTCAGTTTTATAATTTTAAATACTGTAACTTAAACAATCACTACCTTTCAACTCAACCGTTCTGCATTTCATTTTGATAGCGCTCAGGCCTTATACTATATCTTTAAAGTAACAATGTTATGTAACTTCAGTTTTATAATTTTAAATACTGTAACTTAAACAATCACTACCTTTCAACTCAACCGTTCCGCATTTCATTTTGATAGCGCTCAGGCCTTATACTATATCTTTAAAGTAACAAAGTTATGTAACTTCAGTTTTATAATTTTAAATACTGTAACTTAAACAAGCACTACCTTTCAACTCAACCGTTCCGCATTTCATTTTGATAGCGCTCAGGCCTTATACTATATCTTTAAAGTAACAAAGTTATGTAACTTCAGTTTTATAATTTTAAATACTGTAACTTAAAGAAGCACTACCTTTCAACTCAACCGTTCTGCATTTCATTTTGATAGCGCTCAGGCCTTATACTATATCTTTAAAGTAACAAAGTTATGTAACTTCAGTTTTATAATTTTAAATACTGTAACTTAAAAAAGCACTATCTTTCAACTCAACCGTTCCGTATTTCATTTTGATAGCGCTCAGGCCTTATACCATATCTTTAAAGTAACAAAGTTATGTAACTTCAGTTTTAACAATTCGTCTTATAATAATTGTACGTTATGAGGAGGCACAATATAAATAACCAGAATAAAAAATACAAAATTGAGAGAACGTGGTCGCCACTAACGTGTTAGGTTAATGACGAACTTATCCTTGACATACGCGGGAGTGTACGACACCTAGTGTCATCGATCTTTGTTGGCCGCTTCTAGTCTTTCTGAGTTAGCAAATGTGAGAACTCATATTTCATCATTATTTA
>CM040182.1:64186866-64411866 GCA_022606455.1 Callitettix versicolor | reverse complement strand
AAACATCGTAGTACTAACCCAGTCCAACATAATTATTTTTTTTACGTGTTAACTGTATAACAGTGACGTTTTATACGTTTATTATATATTGGTAGGTGTGATTTCGTATTTTTGGGAAAATGTCACAATTTTGCCTTGGAAACGGAACGGAAATATCGAGGCAGGCTATTGTCACGTGGTTATGAAAACTGGACATGATTGGTTGCTAGGTTACAGCAAATACGCGGGATATTCCGGATCAGTTGTGTACATAGACGTATTGAAGGTATACAATTTAAAAACATTTAAAACCATCGTACTACTAACCCAGTCCAACATAATTATTTTTTTTACGTGTTAACTGTATAACAGTGACGTTTTATACGTTTATTATATATTGGTAGGTGAGATTTCGTATTTTTGGGAAAATGTCACAATTTTGCCTTGGAAACGGAACGGAAATATCGAGGCAGGCTATTGTCACGTGGTTATGAAACCTGGACATCTGATTGGTTGCTAGGTTACAGCAAAAACGCGGGACATTCCGGATCAGTCGCGTACATAGACGTATTGAAGGTATACAATTTAAAAACATTTAAAACCATCGTACTACTAACCCAGTCCAACATAATTATTTTTTTTACGTGTTAACTGTATAACAGTGACGTTTTATACGTTTATTATATATTGGTAGGTGTGATTTCGTATTTTTGGGAAAATGTCACAATTTTGCCTTGGAAACGGAAACGGAAACATCGAGGCAGGCTATTGTCACGTGGTTATGAAACCTGGACATCTGATTGGTTGCTAGGTTACAGCAAAAACGCGGGACATTCCGGATCAGTCGCGTACATAGACGTATTGAAGGTATAAAATTTAAAAACATTTAAAAACCATCGTAGTACTAACCCAGTCCAACATAATTATTTTGTTTACGTGTTAACTGTATAACAGTGACGTTTTATACGTTTATTATATATTGGTAGGTGTGATTTCGTATTTTTGGGAAAATGTCACAATTTTGCCTTGGAAACGGAACGGAAACATCGAGGCAGGCTATTGTCACGTGGTTATGAAACCTGGACATCTGATTGGTTGCTAGGTTACAGCAAAAACGCGGGACATTCCGGATCAGTCGCGTACATAGACGTATTGAAGGTATAAAATTTAAAAACATTTAAAAACCATCGTAGTACTAACCCAGTCCAACATAATTATTTTTTTTACGTGTTAACTGTACAACAGTGACGTTTTATACGTTTATTATATATTGGTAGGTGTGATTTCGTATTTTTGGGAAAATGTCACAATTTTGCCTTGGAAACGGAACGGAAATATCGAGGCAGGCTATTGTCACGTGGTTATGAAAACTGGACATGATTGGTTGCTAGGTTACAGCAAATACGCGGGATATTCCGGATCAGTTGTGTACATAGACGTATTGAAGGTATACAATTTAAAAACATTTAAAACCATCGTACTACTAACCCAGTCCAACATAATTATTTTTTTTACGTGTTAACTGTATAACAGTGACGTTTTATACGTTTATTATATATTGGTAGGTGAGATTTCGTATTTTTGGGAAAATGTCACAATTTTGCCTTGGAAACGGAACGGAAATATCGAGGCAGGCTATTGTCACGTGGTTATGAAACCTGGACATCTGATTGGTTGCTAGGTTACAGCAAAAACGCGCGACATTCAGGATCAGTCGCATAAATAGACGTATTGAAGGTATAAAATTTAAAAACATTTAAAACCATCGTACTACTAACCCAGTCCAACAATTATTTTTTTTACGTGTTAACTGTATAACAGTGACGTTTTATACATTTATTATATATTGGTAGGTGTGAATAAGAAATATTTAAATTATTTTAAATGCCATTATACTACTTACCCAGTCCAAATGAATTATTAATATTTAGTTTTGTGACAAGTGTTACTGTATAAGTCTAACAACAGTGACGTTTTATACGTTTATTATATATTGGTAAGTCTGAATAAGAAATATTTAAATTATTTTAAATGCCATTATACGACTTACCCAGTCCATCTGAATTATTTAGTATTTAGTTTTGTGACAAGTGTTACTGTATAATAGTGACGTTTTATAAGTTTATTATATATTTATATGTGTGAATAATAATTATTTAAATTATTTTAAAAACGCCGTTATAGGCCTACCACTAACACAGTCCAAATCAATTATTTAGTATTTAGTTTTGTGATACGTATTAACTGTACAACAGTGATGTTTAATATTTTATACCTTAATATAACATTATAAATCTGAATGTTTGTTGGGGATACCTGATGTAGACATAGACGTATTCCCGTCTTAAAAATCTTAATCCCTGTTATTATTTATTACAAAATTACTACTGTGTTGAGTATAATGATCTGCCTAGCCTAGCTTCGTCAATTCTACTTAGTTGACGCGTTTCGGAGAACTCCATCTTCGAAGACTATATCTATAATCTATAGTCAGTGTATATAGTATCTGGGTATACCTAGTAGTATATAGTTTTTGAAAATGGAAGGTCTCCGAAACGCGTCAACAAAAGTAGAAGTGACGAAGCTGAGAATACCTAGTAGTATAGATATAGTTTTTGAAGATGGAGGTTCTCCGAAACGCGTCAACAAAAGTAGAATTGTCGAAGCTGGGTACACCTAGTAGTATAGATATAGTTTTTGAAGATGGAGGTTCTCCGAAACGCGTCAACAAAAGTAGAATTGTCGAAGCTGGGTACACCTAGTAGTATAGATATAGTTTTTGAAGATGGAGGTTCTCCGAAACGCGTCAACAAAAGTAGAATTGACGAAGCTGAGAATACCAAGTAGTATAGATATAGTTTTTGAAGATAGAGGTTTTCCGAAACGCGTCAAGAAAAGCAGAATTGACGAAGCTGCGTATACCTAGTAGTATAGATATAGTTTTTGAAATTGGAGGTTCTCCGAAACGCGTCAACAAAAGTAGAATTGACGAAGGCTACCTAGTATTATAGATATAGTTTTTGAATATGGAGGTTGTCAGCATTTACTATGACAATAAGTCGTTAAGAGTTAGCAGGAATACATTTGGGAAATCCGTGCTTCTCCCACGGTCAGTTATATGTCACCTGTTAGTGTCAAAAATCTTTGTCAAGCAGCAAAAATCTTTGTGTATTGGCCTAAACCATAAATCGTATAATATTGTATACAGAAATATATTAAGTTGAAATAAACATATTGTAATTTTTAAAATTGATTGCACATTTTGTTACTTACACATTATAATTGTGGGCGAAGCCTTGACGGGTCAAAAGTGACGAGATAGCCGCCTCGGTGGCCACTAGGATAGCGTACTACGCTTTCGCCCCGAGGACCCGGGTTCGATTCCCGGCGAGGGCTTGGCATTTTCATACGCTGTAAATCATCCCATCGTCAGCATTAGCCCAAGTGTGCACAATAGTCGGACGTTAAAAAAAAAAAAAAAAATGTTTAATTGACGTGTAACAGCTAGTACCTTCATATTTATAAGATTTATAGCATTTATTAAGATTGGTGAAGATCAAAGGAGACTAAATTATAACGAAGCTGATGCTTCATTCAAGGACGTCTTATCACTCCACCAGAAGCGATTATTTGGTTGTGAAATTCAGAAAAGGAAAGTCAGGCTGTTCAACTTTTGGATATTCATTTTCCTGGTAAATTTCGGAATTGAAATACTGATCAAACACAAGATTATTTAGTTGATATTGGTAAAAAAGGATCAACTTCAGAAACCGGTTTCTATCATAATTGGGCTATAAGGCAACAACAGCTGCATAACCAAAAAATAACTTATTATTACTACCATTTGCATGGATGGGTTGGGAAAACGCGCCAGTGGCTACCAAAAATATGCCACGTGATTGGTATAATACACAATGTTAATTGCATATCGCAACCCGAACTTTATAATCTACGACTGATGCTACTTTTTATATTTTAATCATTAAAGAAACAATTAATGGAATATTAAAAATTATCAAATTAATTAACTTATGAATATTTATTTAAAATTCATGAAATCTTTTATCGTGTTTGTTTCATTGTAGAGTGTAGAGGATATTCATTTTTACTATATTAAGTATAATGATCTGCCTTCCCCTAGCTTCGTCAATTCTACTTTTGTTGACGCGTTTCGGAGAATCTCCATCTTCAAAAACTATATCTATACTAGTAGGTAGCCTAGTAGTATAGATATAGTTTTTAAAGATGGAGGTTCTCCAAAACGCGTCAAAAAAAGTAGAATTGACGAAGCTGGGTATACCTAGTAGTATAGATGTAGTTTTTGAAGATGGAGGTTCTCCGAAATGCGTCAACAAAGGTAGAATTGACGAAGCTAGGTATACCTAGTAGTATAGATATAGTTTTTGAAGATGGGGGTTCTCCGAAACGCGTCAAAAAAAGGTAGAATTGACGAAACTGGGTATACCTAGTAGTATAGAGTTTTTGAAGAAATACGTTCTCCGAAACGCGTCAACAAAAGTAGAATTGACGAAGCTGGGTATACCTAGTAGTATAGATATAGTATTTGAAGATGGAGGTTTTCCGAAACGAGTCAACAACAGTAGAATTGACGGAGCTAGGTATAAATAGTAATATAGATATAGTATTTGATGATTGAGGTTCTACGAAACGCGTCAACAAAAGTAGAATTGACGAAGCTGGGAGTAGGCTAACTAGTAGTATAGATATAGTTTTTGAAGATGGAGGTTTTCCGAAACGAGTCAACAAAAGTAGAATTGACGGAGCTAGGTATAAATAGTAATATAGATATAGTATTTGATGATTGAGGTTCTCCGAAACGCGTCAACAAAAGTAGAATTGACGAAGCTGGGTATAGGCTACCTAGTAGTATATAGTTTTTGAAGATGGAGGTTCTCCGAAACGCGTCAACAAAAGTAGAATCGACGAAGCTAGATATACCTAGTAGTATTGATACAGTTTTTGAAGATGGAGGTTCTCAGAAACGCGTCAAAAAAAGTAGAATTAACCAAGTTAAGTATACCTAGTAATATAGATATAGTTTTTGAAGATGGAGGTTCTCCGAAACGCGTCAACAAAAGCAGAATTGCCGAAGCTAGGTATACCTAGTAGTATAGATATAGTTTTTGAAGATGAAGGTTCTCCAAAACGCGTCAACATTAGTAGAATTGCGAAGCTAGGTATACCTAGTAATATAGAAATAGTTTTTGAAGATTGAGGATCTCCGAAACGCGTCAACAAAAATAGAATTGACGAAGCTGGGTATAGGCTACCTAGTATTATAGATATAGTTTTTGAAGATGGAGGTTCTCCGAAACGCGTCAACAAAAGTAGAATTGACGAAGCTATGTAGCTTATACCTAGTAGTATAGATATAGTTTTTGAAGATAGAGGTTCTCCGAAACGCGTCAACAAAAGTAGAATTGACGAAGCTCGGTATGGGCTACCTAGTAGTATAGATATAGTTTTTGAAGATGGAGGTTTTCGAAACGCGTCAACAAAAGTAGAATTGTCGAAGCTGGGTATACCTAGTAGTACAGATATAGTTTTTGAAGATTGAGGTTCTCCTAAACGCGTCAACAAAAGTAGAATTAACGAAGCTAGTTGTACCTAGTAGTATAGATAGTTTTTGAAGATGGAAGTTCTCCGAAACGCGTCAACTAAAGTATAATTGACGAAGCTGGGTATAGGCTACCTAGTAGTATAGATATAATTTTTGAAATGGAGGTTCTCCTAAACGCGTCAACAAAAGTAGAATTGTCGAAGCTGGGTATACCTAGTAGTATAGATATAGTTTTTGAAGATTGAGGTTCTCCGAAACGCGTCAACAAAAGTAGAAGTGACGAAGCTGGTTGTACCTAGTAGTATAGATATAGTTTTTGAAGATGGAGGTTCTCCGAAACGCGTCAACTAAAGTAGAATTGACGAAGCTTTGTGTAGGCTACCTAGTAGTAGATATAATTTTTGAAATGGAGGTTCTCCGAAACGCGTCAACAAAAGTATAATTGACGAAGCTGGGTATAGGCTACCTAGTAGTATAGATATAGTTTTTGAAGATGGAGGTACTCCGAAACGCGTCAACAAAAGTAGAATTGACGGAGCTAGGTATAAATAGTAATATAGATATAGTATTTGATGATTGAGGTTCTACGAAACGCGTCAACAAAAGTAGAATTGATGAAGCTGGGTGTAGGCTAACTACTTATAGATATAGTTTTTGAAGATGGAGGTTTTCCGAAATCTTGTACGAAGCTGGTTATACCTAGTAGTATAGATATAGTTTTTCAAGATGGAGGTTCTCCCGAAACGCGTCAACAAAAGTAGAATTGATGAAGCTGGGTATACCTAGTAGTATAGATATATTTTTTGAAGATTGAGGTTCTACGAAACGCGTCAACAAAGTAGAATTGACGAAACTAGGTAGGCCTATACTTAGTAGTATAGATATAGTTTTTTAAGATTGAGGTTCTCCGAAACACGTCAACAAAAGTAGAATTGACGAAGCTGGGAATACCTAGTAGTATAGATATAGTTTTTGAAGATGCGAAACGCGTCAACAAAAGTAGAATTGTCGAAGCTGGTTATATCTAGTATTATAGATATAGTTTTTGAAGATGGAGGTTTTCCGAAACGCGTCAACAAAAGCAGAATTGACGAAGCTGGGTATACCTAGTAGTATAGATATAGTTTTTGAATATGGAGGTTGTCAGAAACGCGTCAACAAAAGTAGAATTGATGAAGCTAGGGAAGGCAGAACTTTATACTCAACATAGTGACAATAATCCTAGCAGAAAAGAAGAAGAATATAAAAAGAATACTCATTTTTATTTACTGCTCACAGTTTCAATTGTTTATATAACCAAAACTGATTATTTCATATTTGAGTGTAAAAATAATATACTGTTCAGATTTTTTTGGTTTCAGTCTATTTCGTCTATCATTACCCATATTTCAGTGTAAAAATAATATACTGTTCAGATTTTTTTGGTTTCAGTCTATTTCGTCTATCATTACCCATATTTCAGTGTAAAAATAATATACTGTTCAGATTTTTTTGATTTCAGTCTATTTCGTCTATCATTACCCATATTTCAGTGTAAAAATAATATACTGTTCAGATTTTTTTGGTTTCAGTCTATTTCGTCTATCATTGCCCATATTTCAGTGTAAAAATAATATACTGTTCAGATTTTTTTGGTTTCAGTCTATTTCGTCTATCATTGCCCACCCCTGACAACAATTTAACTGAATAATGTGGAAAATAACGTTGAAGTTGAAGGTAAAGAAATATTTTTCTGTGATTTATAGATCTCGGGCAAAACAATTTTCTACTCAACACAGAATGGTGGAGGATATTCCCAGTTTTAACCCTGGAACTGGTGGGTATTTTATCATACCATGCAAGATTATTTTTCAAAAATCGTAAAAAATTATAGTTTAGCGATAAACATAAATTGTTACAAGTCAATGTATTCGGAAAATAGTAGTATTACAAGAAAATAAGTATCTATAACTTTATAATAAGTGTTTCCGTATTCAGAAATTTAAAGATTGATTTTCTGAAAATTGTTTTTCATTTTTCACCAGTAATGAACACGAAAATATTTTTTTAAACACAAATATAAAAAATATGAGTTCTTTAGTTGCAAATTAAAAAAATATTTACTTATTGCTACTTATTTCCACTAAAAACATTGGAAAAGTCATTGTTTACCAAGTTGGTAAAATATTTACTGTCATATGAAGTTACCTCTTTTCTTTCCACAATTTCCCTTCAGAATAATTAGAAAAATCATTATTTCCCAATATTAATTCACAAATATCACTTGAATTCAAATTCAAATTATGATCTATTTTGTAGGTTTGATCCATTTATACCTAAAACAAATTTAAACTGACATCACCGGGAGCGCGTGGGCTAGCTGACACAACCACAGCTTGCGGCAGTTAGAATACAAACTTCAGGCCAGCATTTATTTAAAAAAATTTTTTTTTTTTTTGTATTTTAAGGTGAAAAGCACATTAAGGCTATTATCAGTCGTAAGTGTAAGTGTGTGTGTTTTTTTTTAATGTCCGACTATTGTGCACACTTGGGCTAATGCAGATGATGGGATGATTTATAGCGTATGAAAATGCCAAGTCCTGGCCGGGAATCGAACCCGGATCCTCGGGCCAGCCCAGTACATATCAACTAGGCCACCGAGGCGGCCACGTGTGCTAGACTCGGGTACCGCAAGGAACGTTTAAATCCTCTCAATAGGTGCAGCTAGTCTGCACCCCCTGCGGGGTAAAATTCTTATTGGATGGTTCTGCTATCGCGAGAGAAAGCTTGAAATGTCACCAATCGATTAGTATAAATTCGATTATATTGGACCAATCAATAGTGCCGAAAATAATCGATCCATACGAGCTGTCTAATTGGCCGTAATTTACGATGCTGCCAGTTGAGAAAGGGACAAATGAGTCACAAATTACTTCTCACCATTTCTATGGTTTTAAGGTTGTGTAAGTTCTAAATAGTTCCTCACCATTAGAGTTGTACTGGCTGTACAGTAGAGGTGGGCGTTTCTGCTATTTTACAAAACGTCAACAAACTGTTTGTTGGGGAAAAAGGCTGCTTTTAAAAACAGTTGGGAAAAAACAGGTTTAGAAAACTGAAACTCAACGTTGTATTAGCAGCTAAAACATAAAGCACATACGTTCAGTTTTCTAAGACTACTTTTTCATTCCCATTACCACCATGTCCTTAAATTGTTTTTGGGTATAAAGCATTTAGAAAGGATAAAAATAATCCTTATAAATGTAGTAATAATTAAATTACATTTTCAAAACGTAATAATTATGAAAGCCATTATATATTTACAAATTGCAATGAATTTCTAATAGAAGTAATTTTTTTACTTAAAAATTAAATAGTACTTTGTATATTTACCAACACGCAAAAAAACTTACAGTTTCAAAAATGTTTGAACAACAAATTTTACATTTAAAACTTTCAAACAACTCTCAACAAACAGTCCTTACCAACAGCCGCTGACCAAACAGTCCTTACTTTGAAATAAATACAATACTTTACTACAAGCAACTCTGAAATAAAGGGAAAAAGCGTAATAGCAGGTAGAAGAAAAGCAGTTAACAGGAAAATATTTAGCAACTTTAACTTGGCGCTTAAGGCAACGTTCGAGTTGTGTGGCCATAGGGAAAGTCCCACCATCTGTTCCTTAACAAATCATAAATCAGTCCAAATCCAACAGCTTGTTTCAGTTTGAAAAAGCAGTTTGTCGTTTATAGGAAAGCAGTTTTTTTTTAACAGTTTGGTATTTTCTGCCCCACCACTACTGTAGGGGTAACAAGAATTATACAACATTAAATAAATAATGTCACAGCTAATATTGAAAACTCGCGAAATACAACCCTCGGAAGACGGGATAAGTCTCATTGAATTATTAGAATGCAGTTGCAAAAATCATAATATATCATCGGTTAGTTACAATTCATGATACTCTCTTGTTATTTAAAGGCGAAAAGCACATTATTACCGCCTCCCTAAATGTAACTGTGAGTGTACAGTGTTAAAGTCGTAAGTGTAAGTGTGTTAGACTCGGGTACCGTCAAATCCTCTCAATAAATGCAGCTAGTCTGCACCCCCCCCTGCGAGGCTTCATGATAAAAGATGGGGCCTGACGTACCAAACAGGAAAAAAAGCAATTTTATCGTCTGTCCAATTCTACGAATCACAAACAGGCTGTCATTATTAATATCGCCGAGGAAACTATTCGAATACTTTTAATCGAATATTAATTTTTTTACTCGACTAATCCGAAATCTCAGGGATATAAGGGAGAGATAATCTACAAAGATCAGTTATTACCTTACAAATTTCATTCATTCAAAACTGTCAGTATTAATAACGCCGAGAAACTATTCGAATACATTTTAATGAATACTTAATCGAGTACTAATTTTTTTACTCGACTAATCCGAAATTTCAGGGATATAAGGGAGAGATAATCTACAAAGATCAGTAATAACCTTACAAATTTCATTCATTCAAAACTGTCAGTATTAATAACGTCGAGAAACTATTCGAATACATTTTAATGAATACTTAATCGAATACTAATTTTTTTACTCGACTAATCCGAAATCTCAGGGATATAAGGGAGAGATAATCTACAAAGATCAGTAATAACCTTACAAATTTCATTCATTCAAAACTCAGTATTAATAACGCCGAGAAACTATTCGAATACATTTTAATGAATACTTAATCGAATACTAATTTTTTTACTCGACTAATCCGAAATCTCAGGAATATAAGGGAGAGATAATCTACAAAGATCAGTAATAACCTTACAAATTTCATTCATTCAAAACTGTCAGTATCAATAACGCCGAGAAACTATTCGAATACATTTTAATGAATACTTAATCGAGTACTAATTTTTTTACTCGACTAATCCGAAATCTCAGGGATATAAGGGAGAGATAATCTACAAAGATCAGTAATAACCTTACAAATTTCATTCATTCAAAACTGTCAGTATTAATAACGCCGAGAAACTATTTTAATACATTTTAATGAATACTTAATCGAGTACTAATTTTTTTACTCGACTAATCCGAAATTTCTGGGATATAAGTAAGAGATAATCTACAAAGATCAGTAATAACCTTACAAATTTCATTCATTCAAAACTGTCAGTATTAATAACGCCGAGAAACTATTCGAATACATTTTAATGAATACTTAATCGAATACTAATTTTTTTATTCGACTAATCCAAAATCTCAGGAATATAAGGGAGAGATTATCTACAAAGATCAGTAATAACCTTACAAATTTCATTCATTCAAAACTGTCAGTATTAATAACGCCGAGAAACTATTCGAATACATTTTAATGAATACTTAATCGAATACTAATTTTTTTACTCGACTAATCCGAAATCTCAAGAATATAAGGGAGAGATTATCTACAAAGATCAGTAATAACCTTACAAATTTCATTCATTCAAAACTGTCAGTATTAATAACGCCGAGAAACTATTCGAATACATTTTAATGAATACTTAATCGAATACTAATTTTTTTACTCGACTAATCCAAAATCTCAGGAATATAAGGGAGAGATTATCTACAAAGATCAGTAATAACCTTACAAATTTCATTCATTCAAAACTCAGTATTAATAACGCCGAGAAACTATTCGAATACATTTTAATGAATACTTAATCGAATACAATTTTTTTATTCGACTAATCCGAAATCTCAGGGATATAAGGGGGCGATAATCTACAAAGATCGGAGTTCAGTAATAACCTTACAAATTTCATTCATTCAAAACTTCCAAGTGTAACAAAAAAAAAAAACGTTATACAATTTAATACCTCAGTAAATTGTAATAATTTAAACTAGCTTATATAAAAAATATGCAGTTATTTTTAAAATTATAAACTGTTATAATTCACGAAATAAATTCAAATTTTTATAATTATAATTTATTTTATAATAAATTATTATTAAATACCTTACGACTTCGAATGTAGGTCGTCAGTCCTCCCCACAGTCGCCTGGCCTGCCGACGCGCGCTCGGTAAGTTCGCTTACACTACATAACGGTACCGAACATTAAGGCAAACTGACCCTTTTCCTCTTCACCCTCGTTAAGTGGGGTTTAACTCGAGTAAACAGTGTTGCCAATCTTAACCGTAATAATTACCCACGGCCAGACATAAAATTATCAGCAGTTTACCAAAGTCAATAATGTACACATATGTATGTTTTTTTCCTAATATATATAGCCTACGTATATATATATAAGGGGGCGATAATCTACAAAGCTCGCATTTCAGTAATAACCTTACAAATTTCATCCATTCAAAACTTCAAGTTTAACAGAAAAAACAATGTTATAAAATTTAATGCCTCAGTAAATTTTAATAATTTAAACTAGCTTATATAAAAAATAAGCAGTTATTATTAAAATTATCAACTGTTTTAATTCATGAAATAAATTCATTTTTTTATAATTACAATTTATTATATAATAAATATATATATATATATATATATATATATATATATATATATATATATATATATACATTGAAGACAGGAACGAATACTGGAGAAAGATGCTCGGTTGGAAGGTCCCAGAGAATGAAATCCCAAAGAGAGCAGGGGTAAAATGGACGGAGGAGCTGAAGAGGATCCATGGGGACAGGAAGAGGGAGGTGTGGAGGATTAGAAGGAAGAAGACATGAGTCGGAGTGCTTTGCGTGATCCAACAGGGTCTAAACGCAAATAATAATAATAATAATAATAATGTGTTTGTTTGCGTGCGCGCGCGCGCGCGCGTGTGTGTGTGTGTACATTCATACATAATTTCACACGGAGGTTGTTTAGGGTCTAAGAATCTCAGCACCCTTCACACTCACCCCTGATTTATAATTGCTATTTTTCTCAATTATGTCGTCAAATTGGAAAATGTTATTTGTTCGCGATCTTTAGCAATGTTTTTGGCTTTCACGAGACCTAAAATTTCCCCCCAGAGGTCCTCGAACTCCAAACACACCACATCCCTGGGGATAAACATTTTTACAATACCTATAAAATCTATCAATGTTTAACGTTTTTGTGACTTAAAAATGACATAAAATTAGAAAAATTTACTCTATTTTAGAAAAAAAATCAAACTTCCTTTAGATGACTAGTTTTTAAAACTCTTGCAAAAATGGTTCCATTTATAAAACTTTAACATAAAAACCACAAATTCTCTAAGCCTCTATCAACATAGAAGCAAATAAAGAGATAAAATATTGAAATAGACGTTAGAAAACTTTTATAATAGTATTCTTTTTATATTCTTCTTCTTTTCTGCTAAGATTATTGTTACTATGTTCAGTATAATGATCTGCCTTGCCTAGCCTGTCGTTGACGCGTTTCTGAGAACCGAACGCGAATAATGTAGCCTATATATATTATTGTGTGTGTGTGTGTGTGTGTGTGTGTGTGTGTGTGTGTGTGTGTGTGTGTGTGTGTGTGTGTGTGTGTGTGTGTGTGTGTGTGTGTGTGTGTGTGTGTGAGAGAGAGAGAGAGAGAGAGAGAGAGAGGGGAGAGAGAGAGAGAGAGGAGAGATATGGCATGTTTTGAAACATAAATTCTAAGAAATACGTATGTTTGTTTTACTGTTTGCATAATAGGTCTATGTGCTATTTATTTACTACCAAATTTCTATTATATATAAAAATATATACAAAAAAGGACCAAAAGAGGGCATAAAAGCCCCTACATAGGTTGGTCCTAAGTACAAAGGTTGGTCCTTTGTAATTTAATTTATTACTAATTTTTTATTCCAAATGTATGTTTTCACAGTCAACCAAAGAATTGTCAAGGAACATCCTCAGATACGTAATTCATAGTGTGATGTGCTTTTAACTTTCAAATAAAAAATAACTCTTGAATTTTTCAAGCTACGGACCTATATTTCTTTTAAATATTATGTAATATTGTATAAAATAAAAAGTTTCGGTTTTGACAATGAGCAAATTCAGTAAGTAAGGTAATTAATAGCGTTGATAATGTTACACAAAAGGAATTATTATAGTAACTAGGCCTATTATAATACACAGTTTTTTTACTAAACACTACGTCTGAGTTTGCCCCGATGACGCGCCATAGCCGGCAAGTGGTGGTTTTTTTTTGGTGTTTAACGTCCGACTATTGTGCACACTTGGGCTAATGCAGACGATGGGATGATTTATAGCGTATGAAAATGCCAAGCCCTGGCCGGGAATCGAACCCGGGTCCTCGGGGTGAAAGCCCAGTACGCTATCAACTAGGCCACCGCGCGTGGCCCATACCGTGCTTTTTTCTTTCCTCTCTACTCAATATAACTGACAAAATTTTTATATATAGCCGCAGTTACTCTCGCTGCTTTACCCTTACCGTTAACGCTGATTCCTCGTCCTTATCAACCTAACTGGCATAAATTATGATCGTTAAGCATAGAAAAATAAACACATTTTTTGTCATAATGCTATGAACATCGTACACATATAGCAAAGAATGTCCAGTTAAGCACCACAGCAATTTCAGAGTAAAGAAAGATCTTTCTGCTGAAGGCTGTTAAAATATGAAGAGGAAAGAGAACCATAATAAAATATCTAATTCATTAACCCCGTTTTCTCCCTCAGTATATGCGTTACAAAGTGCACAAACGTACATACGGACAAGATTTCATGTACATACAAAGTTCAGATCGGGATAGTGACAGATTTTGGACCCCTCAGAGGCCTCAGAAGTCTTGATCTTTTTCCTCGAAGCTACGCATATAGCTGCTTTCGTTTTAACGAAGTAAAATAGAATGTTTACGTTTTTTACTTAATTTCTTCTGTCTCGGGAGGGGCGGTTGCCCCTCCGTCCCCACTTCAATCCGTCCTTGCAATGAACTAATTATAAATACAGAACAATTAGTAGATAGCTTCAAGCCTCTTCCTACTTCCCCCACTACTCTGCTACTCTCTCATTGGCTACTTAGTGTAAACAACAGATAAGGTATTACAACTATATAGATAATTTTTATATGCTTTATAATTACTTAAATTTTAATAGCATAGCCTGTTTAACCGAATTCACTGCATTTCGGAATTATTTATTCGCCTTTATAAATCGGAACAATTTGTTATTCCTATTATTATTGAGACTATGAAAGTGCATCGATCCAGATTTTCAGTACTTCTTGTATGAAAACTATAGCCAACATGTGATTATTAAAGTAGCTTATACGTCTTATTGAATACTAAGCAATAATACTTAATTTGGGGCTTCAATACTAATAAAATGGCCAAAGCACGTATTGAGGGCGTCCGTAGGCGCCTTTATTTTAAAAATAAACTACATATTAGCAAAAACAGATCAACTAATTTCCGTGTGTCTTTTGCACTGCCGAGATGGGGACTCTTTGGTGCTCTTGATTTTGAAATGTAGGCCCCCCTAATAAACTAAAGAGGATTTAATCGATTCTTCATGTTGTAGTTTAAATCTGTCAGTCTGACATAGAATTATTACTGTTTCATGTCGGATTCTGTAGATTTATTTGGTTTGGAAGAAGCGGCTCCAACTTTAGATTTTTATCTTGATTATTTGATTTTTAATCAACATTTTTTCTAAGACTTTAGGCCCAACTACTGGTGGGTATCCAGTCGATTATTTCAATTGTGTTAGAAACAAATGTCAAAGGTAGTTGCATTGTAAAACAGGTGTAGACGCTTTTAATAAAAAATGAGCATCAATAACATCTATACCGTTACGGAAGACTGAAATAATCGAAATCGAATCTGCAATATCGATAACTCTTGATAGTTAAATTGTTGGCTACTAGAGATCGACTTTCTGCAGATTCGATTTAGGTTACGTTGCGCAACATTACATAAACGCATATTTTTGTATTTTACAATAAAATTAGGAAAATGAACAATCAATGCCGTAAAATTTATAACTCTCTTTACCTTGCACTTCTCTGAAAGTCTAAAATCACCAATAACAAACAAATGATTAAAGGGTAAACATTTCTATTTCACAGTTTTGCATAGAGGTTATTTTTTAAATTATCCTTACTTTGCGATCCTTAATTTTTAATAGGTATTCGTTCCTGTAATTTCGGAATACATAATTCCATTTTTAAATCTTCAAATTGTCAGTTGTAGTTTTTGAATGAATATTTTGAAGAAGTAACAATCGCTGCACAACGTGTCTGTTTCGCTGACGTGATGGAAGCGAATAACCGAAAATAATAAATTTAATAATATTACGTAAGCACTACGCGAATATTTTTTTACTTTAAGAAACTCGATCAGTGTACACGTACGAATCAGTTCTTGTAATTTTTCCCCGCAGGGGGGGGTGCAGACTATTAAGAGGATATAGACGTCCCTCGAGGTACCAGAATCTTCACCACACTTACGACTTTAACACTTTAAACTAACACTTACATTTAAGGAAGATATAATAGCCTCAGTGTGCTTTTCGCCTTATAATAAAAAAAATCTTGTAATCCTTACGTCTTCGATGTTTCGCGTTTCTTGAAATTCTCTACATTTAGAAACTTTTAGCCATAATAATCCTTCACGCTAACTAAAGGAGGATTGAAGGAACTAACGTTAAGCAGGAACGCTAACTGTAAAGAACGCTAACTAAAGGAGGGCTGAAGGAACTAACGTTAAGCAGGAACGCTAACTGTAAAGAACGCTAACTAAAGGAGGATTGAAAGAACTAACGTTAAGCAGGAACGCTAACTGTAAAGAACGTTAACTAAAGGAGGCTTGAAGGAACTAACGTTAAGGAGGAACGCTAACTGTAAAGAACGCTAACTAAAGGAGGATTGAAAGAACTAACATTAAGCAGGAACGCTAACTGTAAAGAACGCTAACTAAAGGAGGCTTGAAGGAACTAACGTTAAGCAGGAACGCTAACTGTAAAAAACGCTAACTAAAGGAGGATTGAAAGAACTAACATTAAGCAGGAACGCTAACTAAAGGAGGCTTGAAGGAACTAACGCTCAGGAGGAACGCTAACTGAAAAGAACGTTAACTAAAGGAAGATCTATAAAAATTGGAAAGGAGAATTATAATTATGTTTGCGAGTTGACGTTTAGAGTTGGGGCTAATTTTCCCCAAAATGGCCAAAGCACGTATTGAGGGCGCCCGTGGCCCCCCTTTTTTTTAAAAAATAAACTACATATTAGCAAAAACAGATCAACTAATTTCCGTGTGTCTTTTGCACTGCCGAGATGGGGACTCTTTGGTGCTCTTGATTTTGAAATGTAATAAACTAAAGAGGATTTAATCGATTCTTCATTTTGTAGTTTAAATCTGTCAGTCTGACACAGAATTATTACTGTTTCATGTCGGATTCTGTAGATTTATTTGGTTTGGAAGAAGCGGCTCCAACTTTAGATTTTTATCTTGATTATTTGATTTTTAATCAACATTTTTTCTGAGACTTTAGACCCAACTACTGGTGGGTATCCAGTCGATTATTTCAATTGTGTTAGAAACAAATGTCAAAGGAAGTTGCATTGTAAAACAGGTGTAGACGCTTTTAATAAAAAATGAGCATCAGTAACATCTATACCGTTACGGAAGACTGAAATAATCGAAATCGAATCTGCAATATCGATAACTCTTGATAGTTAAATTGTTGGCTACTAGAGATCGACTTTCTGCAGATTCGATTTAGGTTACGTTGCGCAACATTACATAAACGCATATTTTTGTATTTTACAATAAAATTAGGAAAATGAACAATCAATGCCGTAAAATTTATAACTCTCTTTACCTTGCACTTCTCTGAAAGTCTAAAATCACCAATAACAAACAAATGATTAAAGGGTAAACATTTCTATTTCACAGTTTTGCATAGAGGTTATTTTTTTAAATTATTCTTACTTTGCGATCCTTAATTTTTAATAGGTATTCGTTACTGTAATTTCGGAATAGATAATTCCATTTTTAAATCTTCAAATTGTCAGTTGTATTTTTTGAATGAATATTTTGAAGACGTAACAATCGCTGTACAACGTGTCTGTTTCGCTGACGTGATGGAAGCGAATAACCGAAAATAATAAATTTAATAATATTACGTAAGCACTACGCGAATATTTTTTTACTTTAAGAAACTCGATCAGTGTACACGTACGAATCAGTTCTTGTAATTTTTCCCCGCAGGGGGGGGTGCAGACTATTAAGAGGATATAGACGTCCCTCGAGGTACCAGAATCTTCACCACACTTACGACTTTAACACTTTAAACTCACACTTACATTTAAGGAGGCGATAATAGCCTCAGTGTGCTTTTCGCCTTAAAATAAAAAAAATCTTGTAATCCTTACGTCTTCGATGTTTCGCGTTTCTTGAAATTCTCTACATTTAGAAACTTTTAGCCATAATAATCCTTCACGCTAACTAAAGGAGGATTGAAGGAACTAACGTTAAGCAGGAACGCTAACTGTAAAGAACGCTAACTAAAGGAGGATTGAAGGAACTAACGTTAAGCAGGAACGCTAACTGTAAAGAACGCTAACTAAAGGATGCTTGAAGGAACTAACGTTAAGCAGGAACGCTAACTAAAGGAGGATTAAGGATATAACGTTAAGGAGAAACGCTAACTGTAAAAAACGCTAACTAAAGGAGGATTGAAGGAACTAACGTTAAACAGGAACGCTAACTGTAAAGAACGGTAACTAAAGGAGGCTTGAAGGAACTAACGCTCAGGAGGAACGCTAACTGAAAAGAACGTTAACTAAAGGAAGATCTATAAAAATTGGAAAGGAGAATTATAATTATGTTTGCGAGTTGACGTTTAGAGTTGGGGCTAATTTTCCCCGGGAAGAGGGGAAAAATCAGGTTCACGTGGGCAGGACCTCATGACGTAGCCCAGGGACAGTTTATTTAGAGTTGCAAACTATTGCTACAGAGGCTGCCATGAATAGTCCTAGCGGTTCTTCGCCAGACCTCACTCTAGAAAAAGAGGTAATAGAATTCATCTACTATCTGCTGGTGACATTGCCACCACGAGTTCAACCTCATTTGCACGAAGCTATGACATGGTTCCATGGTACCAGCAATGGATATCACCTTAAAATTCTCGACTGGTCACCGGCCAATCACATGATCAGTTGACTCGGTTTTGATCTCCCTTCATGTTGAGCCAGGGAAGTAACACTATTCATCCCCCACCTATTCACACCGTCACAGCTTAATCCTAATACTTACCCCTTAGTCATTCCTACACTCCCAACAATCCACAAAAATGTCTTCGTCCTAGGAAACTCAACCTACTCAGTTCAGCCCAGTACCCCTCATCTCGTCCCTACCCACAACAAGTCTCTGCTATCACCCCTATTCACTCTCCCTTTCTCCCCTACCTCCGTAGCAGTTACATTCTTATATCCATCAACCCTGCCACTCCTTCCTACTCCATTTCCTTTTTCTCCTGTAAATTTCTTAAAAATATCAAAACCCTCTTTGACCCAATTTTTAAAATATCTAAGCTTTTAACCCAATTTTTTATCAGGATAGTGATAACTATTGTTTCGGACAGCACAACTCTAGACAGGTACCGGGCGACCGTCATAACCCGGCCCATTCTTCTGAGGCAGGTTCAGCCGTCCCTTGATATTTCTGCTTAACTAGAAACGGCCGCTAGCTAGTACCAATAAATCAAAGTAGAAGGGGTAATTAATTAATATAATTAAAAGTAATTATATTATACTAATAATATAATTAATTTTAATTATATTAAAATTAATCTACAAATTAATTTTCTCTCTTTATTTGTTTCACCCAACTTTGTGGTACAATAAATCAATCACTTTTTAATATTCTGTTCCTTCCTCGTAGCCCAATATTGCTTC
This sequence comes from Callitettix versicolor, assembly GCA_022606455.1. NCBI lineage: Eukaryota > Metazoa > Arthropoda > Insecta > Hemiptera > Cercopidae > Callitettix > Callitettix versicolor. The sequence continues at coordinate 64,392,453 of CM040182.1, read as the reverse complement.
ATTCGTTGTGATCTTGCTTTTCTTTCTTCGTCAGAGATTTGGATCGTTCGCCTGGATTTGACTTTGCCTTGGAACCGTTGTTTTTTGCCCTTGGTTATTGTTTTGGCTGTTCTGTCCATGAGCATAGTGCCAGTGATTTGTAGTTCTATTATGTCTTTCTATGTTTCTCTAAACCAAAGTGGTTTGGCTCTTTTATTGTGAAAGTAATGAAATATTTTTTTGGTTAGTCTATTTTTGTCCATTCGGAGGATGTGCCCATAAAAATTAATTCTTCTTTTTCTTATTGTATCTGATAGTGTTTCAGTTTCTTGGTAAAGAGTTTCATTACTGATGTGGAGTACTTGGTTATTACGGAATTTGGGGCCTAATATTTCCTAATATCTTTCTTTCTTTGATCTCCAGCCTTTCAAGTGGGCCCTGGGTTGTGAGAGATAATGTTTCTGCTGAACATTAACCTTCTGGTTTAATTACTGTATGATAATGCCTTATCTTTGTATTCCAGGAGGACTTCTTGTTGTATGTGTTTTTGGTAAGTTGGAAACCTAATTCAATTTTATTCCTCCTAGATTCCATAGCTTTTTTCTCTAGGGCTGATCCATTCAAATTAATTTTAATACAACTGAAAATAAAATTATCACAATAATTTTGACCTAGACCCTGTCTAGAGTTGTGCTAGATGTAGAAACTATAACAATCAACCTTACAGACTACGTTTACGGAAAGCTATTATTTTTTAAATGTTTGGTAATTCATTTTCATCTCTTCATCGAGACAGTTGCGTGTGCGATAATTTTAACTTTGCTAAATTTATTTTTGGAACGTACTGGTGCCAACGGAATGTTCTATTGTTGACTAATTGCTTATCTTCGTCTTATCTTCGTCTTATCTTTCCTTAAACAACAGCACAGTCGCAGGATTTTGTCAGGAACAGAGGTGACTCATGCCTTGACTCATGCGTCACCAATAGGTTTAATCACGCCAATAATAAAAATAAGGCAACACTGTTAACCACACATTCCTGCAATGGTTTAAACAACTGGGATTTGAATGCGATAATGTTCCGACTAGTTCGTTGTTCAACAAAATCGTTTTCAATATGGCGGCCATTTATAACCTTAAAATTTATTTACTGTTTTAACTTTTGAAAATCCGGTTTCACCATTGCGATTACAGTTTGAATGATAATTTATGCATATTTAATTATGCATAATTATTGTGATTTTAAAATAAATTTCAGATATTTTAAGACTTTAAATGGCTGCCGTTTTGAAATAGTTGAATTGTTATGCTGGTTACCGAAATTAATTTCGTTGCCGAAGTTGAATTAAATCTTAACGCAATGTCGAAGCTTGCCATTCGATCTGACAAAATACTAAATTTAAATATTTTAATGGCGTTTAGCATCGCAAAATGTTTCATTATTTTTTTTTTTTTAAGGCGAAAAGCACAATGAGGCTATTCTCGCCTCCCTAAATGTAAGAGTGAGTGTAAAGTTTTAAAGTCTTGAAACGGTAAGACTTTTAAATAAGTGAAGCAAAAATATGACATTTAATTAATTAATTACTTGCGCGCAACAAATGTATTGACACCCCGAGGACCCGGGTTCGATTCCCGGCCAGGGCTTGGCATTTTCATACGCTATAAATCATCCCATCGTCTGCATTAGCCCAAGTGTGCACAGTAGTCTTACGTTAAACACAAAAAAAACAAAAACAAAAAATGTATTGATTTTAGAAATACTAATTTAGTTGACTAAAAGTTCATAAAGTTTTAAAGATTGATATAGTTTCTAACTCTAGCACAACTCTATAGACAGGGGCTAAGTCAAAATTATTGTGATAATTTTATTTTCACAAGTGTGTGTTAGACTCGGGTACCGCGAGGGACGTCTAAATCTTCTCAATAGGTGCAGCTAGTCTGCACCCCCCCCCTGCGGGGACAAAATGTTTCATACGATGTATGCATCACAAAGGACTAGTGTTTCTAGCTGTTTTGTTAACAAAACTTTTAGCGAAATTCCACTGGAGTGTCTATCAAGAAAGAACCCAGACTTGTGACCTTGAAATGAGCTCCGATTCTTGAATTAGTTCGTCGCCCAGTAAAATCCGTTCAAGAGTTTCAAAACGCTCATTTTAAATCTTACGAAAATAGCTGTTTTGTTTTGAACAATTTTTTGAACATTTGATTTCGCCATAGTAGACAGCATTAAAGTCAGCATAAATTGGCATTTAAAATTTTTAAAATCCATGACAACTGTTTTGTTAACAAAACTTTTAGCGAAATTCCACTGGAGCGACTATCTAGAAAGAACCCAGACTTGTGACCTTGAAATGAGCTCCGATTCTTGAATTAGTTCGTCGCCCAGTAAAATCCGTTCAAGAGTTTCAAAACGCTCATTTTAAATCTTACGAAAATAATGACTGTTTTGTTTTAAACAATTTTTTGAACATTTGATTTCGCCATAGTAGACAGCATTAAAGTCAGCATAAATTGGCGTTTAAAATTTTAAAGATCCATTAAAATTAATAAAATGAACTTGACAGCTGTCAGAGTTAATTCTCGTAAATTCAATGTAACTTTAAAGTTTAAAGTACTAATTTTGTGCTCTTTTTAACGGATAATATATACTTTGAAATGATTGCAATGCTATAGGCCCTAACAGCCTGTGAGACGCCATTTGCAGCAATTATTTAAATTGTATAACTAAATACAGTATTAGTGGGAAAACCATTTTTTAAAATTTAGATCATAGTTAAGTCTTTTTTAGGGATTTTACTCTTTTCGGAATAAATCCATTTTTGAATCCAAGCAACGCACTTAGGCATTTGCAGCAATATGTAGGCTACTCACCATAAAAAAAACTATAGTTCTCAAAAGATCTGTAACTATAGTAATATGAATACGTTGTCTGAAAACCTTTTAAATTCATTTTCAAAAAAACTGAACTAATTTTATTAAATCCAGAATAAATACATTTGTTTTTTTTTTTTTTTTTTTGTTTAACGTCCGACTATTGTGCACACTTGGGCTAATGCAGACGATGGGATGATTTATAGCGTATGAAAATGCCAAGCCCTGGCCGGGAATCGAACCCGGGTCCTCGGGGTGTCAATACGTTTGTTGCGCACAAGTAATTAATTAATTAAATGTCATATTTTTGCTTCACTTATTTAAAAGTCTTACCGTTTCAGAAATAAAATATTTACGGATATTTCGAATCATATTTCTCCAGAAAATTGATCTTTTGAAAGTGATTTTTTCCCAAAGAGAATCTCTTATTTCCCGTTTTAAAGGTAACCTGAAAAGTTTACACAGATTTCGATTAAACACTTCAAAATTCAGGCATGTCAGATGATACCTCAAGGTGAAACATTGATAATTATTAAAATTTTCTTTGTGAATTATTTATTCATATATTTTCTTGTCAGTTTACAAATATCTTATGAAGTAAGAATAACAGATGAAATGTAACTTGAGTGCAACAAGTTGATAATATCGAAGAATATCAAAATAAATTTCACGTGACATAAAACCACTTTGAGAATATAAGTAAAACATAACACAAGATCTAGAAATGCACAGAACAAGGTACTTCAGTAACACATTAAAATGTGTTTATATCACATTTACTGTAATCTAAAATTAACAGTAAGTAGTAAACAATATTAACAGTACAAAATATCACAAACATACAAGCACAAATTTCGACAAAAATGAAATCGAAACTGTAATACTGATATATTAAAAACAAATATCCTATATGTATAATAAATGCAGCTTAATGTTAACACAATATCCAAATATCAATTAAAATACAAATTTCTTCACAAAATAAAAAAAATAATTAATATTAAAAAATAGACAAAGTATTACTGATATCTAAAAAAAATTTTAAAAACATGATAATAATAATATATATATATATATATATATATATATATAATTCTAAAATATCAGAAAAATGACAAAAAATTGCTGATCTATAACAGTTTGAGTCAAAAGTATGGAACTTTACAGGGCGGGGAACCCCCCCTCAAATAGCCTATAAATAGCCAGACAGAATAGGATTTGTGGTTTATCCTATCTTTGGAGAAAAAAAATTATCCCGTTTTTTTAGGGTAGTCCTAACTAAATTGTTTTATCATTTTAAACTTCTCGTAAAGATTAAAAATCACAATGTTTTTACTGGAAATGGAGGCGGAAAAGTGTGCATTTTTATATAACGCCGATAGCGTAAGAAATCGTAAAGGCCTGAATAAATCTTTTCATTAGGAAACACACGTTTAGTGACAAATAAAGTTATTTATAAACGATGCAATAAATATTATACAAAAATTGTGTTTATTTATATCATAATGTATTTTAATAATTGTTCGAATAACGTTTTTTTTATTTTCAATAATTATTTTATTTTACCGTATAAAAATTAAATTTCAATATTTATTTTTATGTTTAAACGTTTTAAATTGAAAATCATTTTTAGAAACTCTAAAACGTACCGCACCTCCATTTTTATACAAACAACGTTTCTTGTCTTTAGGAGACATTTAAAGTAATATTCTGCAACGAGAGCTATACTATTCGGAAGTACAAACCCCTGAGGTACATTTTTGTACAAGACGGGGTTGAAATATTTTCACTCAACAAAAGCTAGGGTGATCGATTACGGCCGAAACGAAAACGATTTGAAGTTGAGGAGGACGTTCCACACTTTTTTTACATCCTGTGAAATACATAATAGAATATTTAATTTGGGCAATAAAAACAAAATTCGAAAAACAAAGAAAATAAACAATTATTTAACAGAAAACTATTTTAAACTTACAAAAACCTAATTGTACCTTTGCTTATAACTATAATAGAATTTGTTTGACTCACTTTTGTTCAAGAACACACGCACACACGCACGCGCGCGCACACACACATACACACAATAACAAAAAATAGTATTTTAACAAGGTTATTCCTTAAAATATTAATACTGGATCACGAGGTACAACTCTGAGTACCATTTTCTAACTGAGCTTAGCACTAAAACTGAATGAGGCGCTACACCCATAACCTCACTGTTAGAAGATACCGTAACACTGTGTGTGCAGATGGTTCCAAGTCCTGAGGGAACTGGAGCTGGAGTACTTGAGCCGGGAATCATATACTTTGAGGCAATAGGAAAATACCACAACACCTATCCGGCAGAAGTATATGCTATTGATAGATGTGTACAAAGAAACCTCGACAGGCGATACAATCGAAAAAATATCGCCATTATGTCAGATAGTCAAGCAGCCATTAAGAGCTCTGAATTTTCCAACCATCAGCTGGGCGATGGTCTCAGAATGCCTAACAAATAGTCAAATAGGTTGATAGAGCAATAAGGTTACACTCCTCTGGGTATCAGGACACGCTGGAATAAAGGGAATGAGAAAGCTGATTAGCCGGCAAGGAAGGGGCATCGACTCAATTTGTAGGATCAGAACCATTTTGCAAACTTGAGGACAACTACTTCAAGATGAAGCTTAGAGAGGGAGAAGAGGCTAGAAGATCTAAGCTCGCGAAAGATAAACGACGTTTAAAAACAGGCCAAGGAGCTCTTCGAGAACTTTGACAGCAACAGGGCAAAGATTTGTATCGGCCTTAGTAAAAATAACCTGAGACTTCTCATGGGTTTAATTATGGGGCATGGCACCCTTAAGAGACATCTTGGAATACAGAAGAGAACTTGAAGATAACGCTGGAGGGAAGTGGAAATTCCTTATCACCTACTGGTAGAAGAGTTAGTATTTTTGGAAGTTACTAATTAAAAATGAGGGAATTACCTGCTTTAAATCCTCTCCATTTCTGGACTTTATGAAGATGCTGTAATGTAACTGTGTGTCTCAGGAATACAGGAAGGGGCACAATAGGTCTTATTCGTACAAATAACTGGAAGCTATGTTAACTTATTAGAATATAAATTATACAAATATACCTTATAAACTAGTGAAAAGAAAAGTGATCAAAACTTTATCGGTTCGTCTTTCGTAATAAGGAAACAAGGAGCATTGTAGCCAAAATGACCACGCTAATTATCTCAGTAGGTTAATTTATAGCTGTGTTTCCTGTGAACAAAAAACAATTTTAGAACATCAGAAATGAGCAATGCATTTTTCAACGTAATACTAAATATCGTGGCACGCGGTTGACTGGCTTTTTCGATGTTTTTTTTTAAATTTTACTATTTAAAAAAAATAGTTTTCATAATTGTAATCAAGAATTGTAATTCTGCATGAATTAGCATTTTAAACTTCCAAATTAAAATGAAAACTGAAATTAAAATGACTGAAATAAAACCTGATCACGGTCAGGTTCGTTTTAATATTTAAGAAATAATTTAAAAACTGAAAAAGAGTTCTGAATAACGCTCGCACATTTGAGTACGGACTTCGTACAAAACCAAGGTGGAAGGCATACGACTGCGTAGTAAAATTGGGAGCGGACTCTGGATATCAGGCGACTTACAGTTTTAACCTGGCCTTACCTATACACGCGGGGGACATTTTATTTCATTAGCCGTTTGTGGACTTTTTGAGGCTGAAAAAGTGAAAACAAACAAAGCCCAAAAAACGTTCCCCCCTTTTGGGGAAGTGGCAAATTGACCTAGGGGGTGAAAATAACAAGTAGGTGGAGAAAACTGTGGCTGTGTTTAGATACGGTTGGCGTCTGGTGCAATTCATTGCTTGTGCGTTCCATGGGGCTCTATGGAACCCAAAACCAATGAATCGCAGCAGACTGTGTGGAATGAAGATCTACCTAACATGAAATGGAAGATGTGAGAGATGGGTTCGAGCATCTCAAATCAGTACCGTGTACAAACATCTATCGGGATCGTAATATTGTAACTGAGAAGAGAGGAGTCGGAAGGAAAGCGAGTTACAATTAAACATGGAAGCAACCTGCCTGCCAGGGATCAAACCTTGTGCGAGATACACAACCCTTAACGGGCTCAAATGACAGGGATGACGGGAACTGTACTCCAAGAGAGGAGTCGGAAGGAAAGCGAGTTACAATTAAACACGGAAGCAACCTGCCAGGGATCAAACCTTGTGCGAGACACACAACCCTTAACGGGCTCAGATGAGAGGGATGACGGGAACTGTACTCCAAGAGAGGAGTCGGAAGGAAAGTGAGTTCCAATTAAACACGGAAGCAACCTGCCAGGGATCAAACCTTGTGCGAGACACAACCCTTAACGGGCTCAGATGAGAGGGATGACGGGAACTGTACTCCAAGAGAGGAGTCGGAAGGAAAGCGAGTTACAATTAAACACGGAAGCAACCTGCCAGGGATCAAACCTTGTGCGAGACACACAACCCTTAACGGGCTCAGATGAGAGGGATGACGGGAACTGTACTCCAAGAGAGGAGTCGGAAGGAAAGCGAGTTACAATTAAACACGGAAGCAACCTGCCAGGGATCAAACCTTGTGCGAGACACACAACCCTTAACTGGCTCAGATGACAGGGATGACGGGAACTGTACTCCAAGACAGGAGTCGGAAGGAAAGCGAGTTACAATTAAACACGGAAGCAACCTGCCAGGGATCAAACCTTGTGCGAGATACACAACTCTTAACGGGCTCAGATGACAGGGATGACGGGAACTGTACTCCAAGAGAGGAGTCGGAAGGAAAGTGAGTTCCAATTAAATATTGAAGCAACCTGCCAGGGATCAAACCTTGTGCGAGACACACAACCCTTAACTGGCTCAGATGACAGGGATGACGGGAACTGTACTCCAAGAGAGGAGTCGGAAGGAAAGCGAGTTACAATTAAACACGGAAGCAACCTGCCAGGGATCAAACCTTGTGCGAGACACACAACCCTTAACGGGCTCAGATGACAGGGATGACGGGAACTGTACTCCAAGAGTGGAGTCGGAAGGAAAGCGAGTTCCAATTAAATATTGAAGCAACCTGCCAGGGATCAAACCTTGTGCGAGACACACAACCCTTAACTGGCTCAGATGACAGGGATGACGGGAACTGTACTCCAAGAGAGGAGTCGGAAGGAAAGCGAGTTCCAATTAAACATGGAAGCAACCTGCCTGGGATCAAACCTTGTGCGAGACACACAACCCTTAACTGGCTCAGATGACAGGGATGACGGGAACTGTACTCCAAGAGAGGAGTCGGAAGGAAAGCGAGTTCCAATTAAACATTGAAGCAACTTGCCAGGAATCAAACCTTGTGCGAGACACACAACCCTTAACGGGCTCAGATGACAGGGATGATGGGAACTGTACTCCCAAAACTGGAGGACTGTCAGTCAGGAACATTATACTACGGTGAAATCGTGTGTAGGCTGTGTAGAAAAGTTAAGGAATTGCAAATTTCAGCAGAAGGCAAAAAATAGTTGGCTTCCAGGGCCTTCAAGACCTATAGCAGAATAGGCTAGTCAGCGGACTGAGAATACAAGAGGCTTATTTGCACCTTGTCTTTTGATCAATGACCACCAACCCCCATAACCTCTGAAGAATCAGTCAATTCAATCAACGAACTTGTTCAGGCTATTAAAAAAATTATTTGCGTGCGTGAAGTTTCAATCATATCGGCATAAATTAGCACATTAAAATTTCAAATTACATTGAAATTACAAAAATGAACAAGTCAATTAATTTTCGTGATTTATGTAGATTTTGAATATTTAAAATATTAACTTAAGTAGATTTTAACTCTGAGTAACTTCTACTTATCAATGGTTTCCAATACAACTGCGTTTATCGTAAATGTAATTTTCAATTTCATTTATTAAAAAATACGTTTTCAGATTATTTAATAATTAATTACTTTTAAAATTATTTATATATTATACATTATAGTTTTTAATTTGAGAATAGTTTCACAATAAACATTTGTATTTTCTTATCACGCCTCCAATAACACTGCGTAAGCCCCTCTAAGGAAGCGTGTCGACCCTCCAGGTCGAGATCCCCTGAACATAAGCGATCACCTTTTTACCCATATTTTTGTATTATATAGACTAAGAAAAATAAACCTTAACGCCCGTTAAAAAGACATATGTTTTTATGTAACACTTAAGAAATCTGATTTCATCAATGTACAAAAATCTGTTTAAGTAATATTTTCAAGGTGGCACTTACCGACAAAGGGTAAATCTTTGGTTGAAGGAGACTCTTCATAAACTGCATTTCTTCTTCCACTATCTCGTCTCTTAGCGGTTTCTTCAACCACCATTCGAGTTTCCTTTTTATAAAGCTTTTTTTTTCATCAGAGGTCATCTGTAAGATTTTATGCGGCGAAATACTTTTAACTAGATAATCTGACCACATACAAACAAACAGACCTCCGTCACTCGAATCATTTGGCTGGCAGTTCTTTTCGAAACTGTCGATCAACTTCCACAACTCTTTGTACACGGTGTAACCGCATTGTTCGCCTTCCATTTTTATAAATTCCATGACGTACTCCATTTTCGTTTTGTGCGAGTTTCCCAAAGAGTCGAAAGCTAGTATTTTCTTAGTGCGAAAACACACAGCGATAAGAGCCCAGCGGTCACGGATTCCCGGCAAAAGCACTGGAAAGAAAACTAAATCGTATAAAAAAATGTTTTTCGCACACAACTGTTTCGCGACCTTGTATCCGCACATTTCCCAATAATTGAAGAAAAACGATGCGAAAACTTTAATAGTTTTTGTGTTCGTCATTATTTCACCTATTTCTTTTAACATCGTCAAGTAAACATGAATGAGTTTTTCGTTCATGAGTCCTGCATCTAGTAAGGCCCAGTCTTCAGCGGTGAGTTTGTTCGGGCGATTCATGGTTTTCCTGTAAATATAAATCAATCAACACTACTTGAAAACTGAACAAATATTGTAACATTTTATTTTATCACTAGGAAGTGTAAAGATGATCGTGAAGCTATTTTATCATGATATTTTGACGAATCTTTACGTTTTCAGGTCTCCTGAGTCAACAGAAGAGATTACCGTCGCGGGATAGTAAACAGAATTGAAAACTTGAACTAATTTTTCTTTTTATATTCTTCTTCTTTTCTTCTAGGATTATTATCACTATGTTCAGTATAATTATACTGAATAATAATTATATTCATTATTATTATCTGCCTTCCCTAGGTTCGTCAATTTTACTTTCGTTGACGCGTTTCGGAGAACCCCCATCTTCAAAAACTATATCTATACTCACTCCAAAAAAATATTAAAATTTGATAATCGTGAAGCTATTTTATCATGATATTTTGATGAATCTTTACGTTTTCAAGTCTCCTGAGTCAACAGAAGAGATTACCATCGCGGGATAGTAAACAAAATTGACAACGAACAAATTTTTCTTTTTATATTCTTCTTCTTTTCTGCTAGGATTATTATCACTATTTTCAGTATAATAATCTGCCTTCCCTAGCTTCGTCATATCTACTTTCGTTGACGCGTTTCGGAGAACCTCCATCTTCTATACTCAAGAGTATAGAAATACTTTTTGAAGATGAAGATTCTCCGAAACGCGTCAACGAAAGTAGAATTGAAGAAGCTAGGGAAGGCAGATTATTATACTGAACATAGTGAACTAATTATGGTAGATCTTTAATTTATCTTTACTTAATTATGTTACTTAACAAACTGTTTATTTTTAAAACTTATATACAAATACAAAACATCAATCATGTACAACCCAACTGTAAATGCTCAAGCAATTATGATAGCTGGGCTGGACATGCAGGTCAATGGCATTAATTAATAATTTAAGTATTTATTAATGGGTTCATTTATCCACAAAATATATGAAAGAACACACTTGTAGAAAATATGTGCAAGATACATACTATTGTAAATGCTTTAACATTTTATGATAGCTGCGTAGGGTATGCAGTATAATTTGTACATTATAACTTAAATATTTATTGTTGAACTTATAAGAGATTTCTACTTCAAAAATTGTTTTCATTGGATGTCTAACCGTCTGTTTGTGCTCACGCATATCGCTGTAGATTAAACCAGTTGACCGATTTTGATGAAATTTAGCGTGCACATATCATTTATCCGTATCTCAGAACATTTTTTCATTTTCCGCTAAAAGTTTTTCAAAAGCCATTTTGGGAAAATACGATTTTCTCAAAATAGGCTTTAAGAATTTCGATCAAACTTTGCTGAAACGTTATCCATATATACCCAAACAAGGAAGGACACATTTTACTCCTAGACTAATTGAAAAAAAAGACGAAAAATTATTGTGATTTTTATAAATTAATTTATTAGATTTTGATCACATTTTGTTAAAATATTTAAGCTTCGTCTAAGTCATCGAAGGTCATTTTTAATTTAAAAAAACAAGGTTCGGGAATAAACAAAAAAAAACCCTTACCGGTGTTGGTTTTAAACTAATTAACCGATTCTGATTAAATTTAGCATGTAGGTTTTTTTTAATCTATCTCAGGTTTTTTTAAAACTGTCCCATTAAATAGATTTTTAAACTCTTGGTAGAAAAACTGTTAAAAATTGGGTTTTATCAAAACCGGCACTAACGTTTTTTTATAAAATTGTTCTAAAATCCATAAATATCCAAGAGAAATGATGAATTCTACATTTCATCCTGTACTCGCGAAAAATCCTGTTAAGAAGCTACTGAAAAAACTGAAAAATCGACCAAGTTTTTTCAAAATGGCTGTTTAGAATTTTTCTCAAATTTCGGTCGGATAACTCAGATCGGTGCAGCAAATTTAAAAAGATAAAATAAATTTTCGGTTGCGGAGTAAATCGGAAAAAACCCTGACCCTCTTCGGATCTGAATTTGTTTTTGTTTAAAAAACTGATTAACCAATTTTGTGAAACTAATCCTGTTATTAAGCTTATTAAGAATCTAAATCCACTCGGCCATATTGAATATATTTCCTATAATTAATTAATATTAATATTAATTCCCTATATATTAATTAATTAATTAATTAATATTAATTCCCTATATATTCCCTATTAATTAAAGATACAATTACTCTGTTATTAAGGTAAAGTTTTCTATCTCGTTTTGAAGTTCTCGTACGCGGTAATGGATTTCAACGGTGCAAATGTTAAAACGTGGAATGGCACCGGATTTCACAGGTTTTGTGTTTAATAATTAGGATTTAAAATCCCTTTCGAAATCATCGTCATTAAAATGACGTGAACAGACTTTAACATTATCAAAATTAAAATGATCTGCTCGTTTACACGCATGAACCCTCGCTTTTCTCAGGCCTTCGTCTTTTGGAATTCTATGAAATGTAATTCCTTTCCCTTTACAATTCTTACAATTATTATAGCAATTGGCAATAGCGCAACCAGGCACTGTTATGCATACACAATTATACAATACTAAACAAAATACATTATATATTTTTTAGGATTCATAACATACTTAAATCTATTCTTATATTTATTAAACCTCGAACACAAAACACAATTATCGTGCAGTATTGTTTTTGACACTTTTATTTAAAACACAACACTTACAGATTAAATAAACACACCGAATCTCCAACTACATTTACAGAACATCGAATTGTTTGGCGGGAAACTACATACAGTAGCGGTGAAGAGTTTGATCCAGTGACGTCACGCGCGCGGTAGTCTACTGCGCATACCCACCGTGGCCCGTGCCGTGTATTCTATTTACTGTGGTAACTCCCTCAGCCACGGAGGAGGTCGCCATTACCGGCGTCTTCTTTAAAATATCCCTAGAATTACTGGCGTACAATAACCAAGGAAATTATTGAATGTGATAAAAATTGTGTAACGGTTTTTGCATTTATTTTGCATGCTGTAGGCTATAGAGAAAGTGCCACGACAGCGAGAAAACGGTATCACTTTTATTTGAGGTTATCTTAACTTAAAAAAGTGTTTCAAAGTCTGAACAATTTATGAGGCCATTTTTAAAAAACTACAGATATTGTTTAGTCCACGAAGACTCACAACTTTAATCACTACCAAATTTTGAATTGAATGTGATAAAAATTGTGTAACGGTTTTTGCATTTATTTTGCATTTATTTTGCATGCTGTAGGCTATAGAGAAAGTGCCACGACAGCGAGAAAACGGTATCACTTTTATTTGAGGTTATCTTAACTTAAAAAAGTGTTTCAAAGTCTGAACAATTTATGAGGCCATTTTAAAAAAACTACAGATATTGTTTAGTCCACGAAGACTCACAACTTTAATCACTACCAAATTTTGAATTGAATGTGATAAAAATTGTGTAACGGTTTTTGCATTTATTTTGCATGCTGTAGGCTATAGAGAAAGTGCCACGACAGCGAGAAAACGGTATCACTTTTATTTGAGGTTATCTTAATTTAAAAAAAGTGTTTAAAAGTCTGAAAAATTTATGAGGCCATTTAAAAAAAAACTACAGATATCGTTTAGTCCACGAAGACTCGCAACTTTAATCACTTTACCAAATTTTGAATTGAAATACCGAGACACGCATCTGTCTTGCTATCGAAATGGAAGACAATTTTTTTTTTTTTTTACCTTAGGCCTATACTTTTTTGAAAATATGTTTCACCATGGTAATAAATAATTGAACACACCTGCCTCGCTGTCGAAATAGAAGCAACTTTCAAAATAAAAAAATAATACAATAAAAAAATTCTCGTACCCTTTTTTGAAATTATGATTTTACCGTCATAATGTGCAATTAAAACTTGAATTTATTAGCAAAAACGTTCAAATTACATTGAAAGTACGGAAATGACCATTGACCGTCGATAATAATTTTTTAAAAAATTTTAACGGTTTTTGAAAATTCAAAATGATGATTTAGGCTATACAGTTTGTTGACGCTAATTACGTTGGTAAAATAAGATTAAAGAAAAATGGACAAAAAAGTTATAAAATTTTTAAAGATTTGAATGGGTGCCTATTTTAAAACTGTTAACGGAATTTTCGTAACGAACTTTTCCGAGTTGTTACGAATTTTGTGCCCAGTTGAACCACACACCCTGAACCATGTTATACAAGCAAAAACGTATGCCTTTATTTATATACATAGTGTATACAAATATTAACAACGCTTTAAAAAGTTATTTAGAGGTCAGGATCATTTCAAAGTCGTGTGTCAGGGTATTACCACAATGGCCTCTCCAAGAGCTTATTTTCCGATGGAAATGACTGATTAAGAAATATTTCCACAGTTTCCCAACCAGATTTTCCGGTAATACAGCGAGCTACACGTTTCGATCGGACACTTATTGAAAATATTTCAGAAAAACACGATCAGTATAGATCTGATATTTACAAAAAAAGCCTCCAAAAATCTAGTCCTATTTATGCAAATTTTTGAAAACGGTCACGAGCTCGGTCTGTAAGCCAAATTTAATCAAAATCGGTCAGTTTGGTCTCCGTAAAGTTGAGGACGAAGTAAAAACTACTATTTTGAAATCTGAAAACGGATAGACCATCGACTTAACCAGAACAGTAAAGAATTTTAATATTTATAATTCTTACTTACGGGGTGTGATGTTCACTGGACAACTGATAGGATAGTACTGATTGAGAATTCATAGATCACACATGTATCTCTCTGTCTGCGCAGACATCGGGTGTCTCGAAAAGATTGAGTATTAAATAGGCCTGTATTATTTGTTGTTTTATTCCGATAACTTACAACAAATAAACTTACAAATATCAATCCAAGAATAAAATTAATATTATTTCAAGGCACCACTGCGACAATGAATTATTACGATAAATATTAGTTTCCATATATTTTATCCCGTATTTACTAAATAAATTATTAAAAAAAAGGAATTAATAAGTTAGTCACGTTTAAGCGATAAATATTGCTATGTTCTTAATTGTTGCTTTGGTTTAGTGGTTATAGCATTGCTCTAAGAGTTCGGGAATCGTGGTTCGAATCCAGCACAATTTTAATATCTTTTAATTATAATTTTTTACCTAAATATAGCCCAATTTATTAAATTTGACCTTAAAATTTTAGAAAATTATTATTATTATTATTATTATTATTCTCTCTTTATTGGTTTCACCCAATTTTGGGGTACACCAAATCAATCACTTCTCAATGTTCTGTGCCTTCCTCGTAGCCCAGTATTGCTTCATACGTTGTGATCTATTATTATCATTATCATTATCATTATCATTATCATTATCATTATCATTATCATTATTATTATTATTATTATTATTATTATTATTATTATTATTATTATTTATTTGTTTCACCCAACTTTGGGGTACACTAAATCAATCACTTTTTAATATTCTGTGCCTTCCTCGTAGCCCAGTATTGTTTCATTCGTTGTGATCTTGCTTTTCTTTCTTCGTCAGAGATTTGGATCGTTCGCTTGGATTTGACTTTGCCTTGGAACCGTTGCTTCTTGTCCTTGGTTATTGTTTTGGCTGTTCTGTCCATGAGCATAGTGTCAGTGATCTGCAGTTCTGTTATGTCTTTCTCCGTTTCTCTAAATCAAAGTGGTTTGGCTCTTCTACTGCGAAAGTAGTCAAATATTTTTTTTGGTTAGTCTATTTTTGTCCATTCGGAGGATGTGCCCATAAAAATCAATTCTCCTTTTTCTTATTGTGTCTGATAGTGTTTCAGTTTCTTGGTAAAGAGTTTCATTACCGATGTGGAGTAATTGGTTGTTACGGAATTTGGGGCCTAAGATTTTTCGTAATATCTTTCTTTGATCTCCAGCCTTTCAAGTGGGCCCTGGGTTGTGAGAGATAAAGTTTCAGCTGCATATAAGGCTTCTGGTTTAATTACCGTATGGTAATGCCTTATCTTTGTATTCCAGGAGAGGGACTTCTTGTTGTATGTGTTTTTGGTAAGTTGGAAGGCTAATTCAACTTTATTTCTCCTAGATTCCATAGCTTTTTTCTCTAGAGTATTCCAGCTGATCCATTCCCCAAGATATTTGAATTCTTTCACTATCTCAATATTATTATTGGACAAACAAGAAAATTTAAATCCAACAAGGCTTATTTAATAATCCGTAATTTAAAAAAATTGTAAATATAGAAATACAGCAAATTTTAAAACAATAATTTTTGAAACAGTTACAAACGATGTGGTTTAGAACCGTAGGCCTTGAATTTATAAAGACCGCGACTAACCACAATACCAACACAACATTCAAAAATAAATAATCGTTTTAAAATTAAACAAAAATTAATTAATCGACTTAATTGCTTTAATTATTAAAATAATTTAAAAGATAAACTAGAAGAAAAAAGATAATTATTAATAATGTTTATTTCCCAAAAGAAAAACGCAAAATCATACTCGAATATGACGCATTCCGCCTTCCTTTCACCCCCCCCTTAATTACGTCATTGAATGTGGCGTGATTACCATCTCTCCTAAATATCCACCCCCACTTACGGTCCAAAAGTACAGTTCCGTTTTTTTCACAGTTCACCACAATTCAATTCAGTCTTTGCTGGTAAGTGGTCAGGATAACTTGACGCTAGCGCAAAGATAATTTAATTCCGGTTGATTTTTTGAGAAGAAACATGGACGATCAAGAAAAAGATCCGAAGAGAAGGAAGCTCAACGACGGCTCGTACCAATCTGAGCCGAAATGGATTGATCCAAGAGTTTTGAAGAAGTTTTTCGAAGATCATTATTTACTTGAACGCTACAGTAAGTAATTACTCTTCTGAAAATAATACTAAGTGAAATGCGAATTGGTTGCAATACTTTATTAAAATCTATTCAATAAAAAAATAGAAGTATAACATAAAATGTATGAATCCATGTTTTTAGAGCCGTATTTACACACGATGTTTTCGTGGAAAATAAAAAATGTTACTATAAAATAGCCTACTAAGATTTCGAAAAAAAAACTAGAATTCGAACAGGTATTTATCTAGAAGGATTCTAATAGTTTCTAAACAGTAATTTGATACCAGTTTAAAGGTTATTCTCGGAATTGGTGCAGTCGATTATAAGTTTTAAGTTTGTACCATTGATGCGTAGACGTAAAGAATGATCCTTGCGTTTTGCACATTTTCCTGACCTTCAATGGCGGACAAACTATCAGGAGGGGGAAAAGAAACTATCGGTTATAACTAATGTAAACTTTACATCCGTAAATTTTATTCACTTTACATTTTACTAAAACAATTATTTAATACTGAAGTTTTTTTACAATTTTTAAGCGGAAGGGCGTGGTCGAATTGTTTGAAAACTGTCAATCAGCTGAGTTTCAAGGATATCAGTTTGGGACCATGTAGGCTTTCCATTATCGCTTATCCCAAGTCGTTATTTGCCTAAGCCGCCTCGGTGAACTGGGCTTTCATCCCGAGGTCCCTGGTTCTATTCCCGGCCAGGGCTTGGCATTTTCATATGCTATAAATCATCCCATCGTCTGCATTAGCCCAAGTGTGCACAATAATCGGGCGTTAAACACCAAAAAAAAAAAAAAATTATTTGCCTAACCAGCATGTAGACAATGCGTATTTTGTATGTGCTTTGTTATATAATAGACAATGGTTATAACTAATGTAAAATATCGGATTGACTTAAAGTAAACTTTGTATCCATACATTTTATTCACTTTACATTTTCTAAAACATTTTTATCCGTAAATTTTATTCACTTTACATTTTACTAAAACAATTATTTAATACTGAAGTTTTTTTACAATTTTTAAGCGGAAGGGCGTGGTCGAATTGTTTGAAAACTGTCAATCAGCTGAGTTTCAAGGATATCAGTTTGGGACCATGTAGGCTTTCCATTATCGCTTATCCCAAGTCGTTTTTTGCCTAAGCCGCCTCGGTGGACTGGGCTTTCACCCCGAGGTCCCTGGTTCTATTCCCGGCCAGGGCTTGGCATTTTCATATGCTATAAATCATCCCATCGTCTGCATTAGCCCAAGTGTGCACAATAATCGGGCGTTAAACACCAAAAAAAAAAAAAAAAAAAATTATTTGCCTAACCAGCATGTAGACAATGCGTATTTTGTATGTGCTTTGTTATATAATAGACAATGGTTATAACTAATGTAAAATATCGGATTGACTTAAAGTAAACTTTGTATCCATACATTTTATTCACTTTACATTTTCTAAAACATTTTTATCCGTAAATTTTATTCACTTTACATTTTACTAAAACAATTATTTAATACTGAAGTTTTTTTACAATTTTTAAGCGGAAGGGCGTGGTCGAATTGTTTGAAAACTGTCAATCAGCTGAGTTTCAAGGATATCAGTTTGGGACCATGTAGGCTTTCCATTATCGCTTATCCCAAGTCGTTTTTTGCCTAAGCCGCCTCGGTGGACTGGGCTTTCACCCCGAGGTCCCTGGTTCTATTCCCGGCCAGGGCTTGGCATTTTCATATGCTATAAATCATCCCATCGTCTGCATTAGCCCAAGTGTGCACAATAATCGGGCGTTAAACACCAAAAAAAAAAAAAAATTATTTGCCTAACCAGCATGTAGACAATGCGTATTTTGTATGTGCTTTGTTATATAATAGACAATGGTTATAACTAATGTAAAATATCGGATTGACTTAAAGTAAACTTTGTATCCATACATTTTATTCACTTTACATTTTCTAAAACATTTTTATCCGTAAATTTTATTCACTTTACATTTTACTAAAACAATTATTTAATACTGAAGTTTTTTTACAATTTTTAAGCAGAAGGGCGTGGTCGAATTGCTTGAAAACGGTCAATCAGCTGAATTTCAAGAACATAAGTTTGGAACCATGCAGGCTTTCCATTATCGCTTACCACTCGTTATTTGCCTAACCAGCATGTAGACAACAATGCGTATTTTGTATGTGCTTTGTTACATAACAGATTTGCTCGTGAACTTATAAGCTATGCATTGTTTACGAGAATTAACAATCGGTGGTGATTGTTAAAGAAACAATCGATTTCTATATTTCTATGGATCTACATTACCAAATCAAAAAAATAGTTTGTACTCTTGTATATTAGCGCAAATCGCTTTTAGTCATATCTCAGAACTATTTTTTTAAAAATATTTTGTTATGAGTGATAGTATTAAAAAAAATCTGGCCCCTAAGGACAAAAAAGAGTTTGTTAAACTGAATATTGAATTTTAATAGCCAAGCTGACTACCAATTTGAGCCGTTAGCAATAAAGTGTGCGTATATCTTATAATATTAAACGAGCTAAATTTGTATGTATGTATAGGCCTGTATGTTTGTCCACGTTTTCTCTAAAACGACTCCAACGATTATTGTAAAATTTTGTGTACTAAAGTCTTTTATTGTCAAGAATCGATTGCGACATGTCTCCGCAAAGCTTACGTTTTAATATACGTGAAAATTTGCTAATTATCTAAATTCGAGCGTGTACACTAAACAATGCGCCACCAAACAAGAGGCGCCAATATGGTTGGCACCAAAAAAGGTTGGAAAAATATGGTCGAATACGAAAATATAGCGCTTTTTTTAAGATGACGCGCTCGCGGTGGTGGTGGGGGAATTGGAAAACTTGGATTTTTCAACAGTGTACCGACCCATACAATCAAAAAATTGGACCTACTCTAATTAATGCGACCACTCGGGCTTTTTGTGACAATTACGCTGCGGTATAAAACAGCGCCTTTAATTAAACCACTGACGGAGAGCAAATAAATGATTTCGAGTAATTCCAACTGGCCCGTGGAAGGAGAGCACAGGGCCAATATCAAACTCACGGTCAGAGAACCAGACGTATTATCATCAGGTCTGGTATGCGAGCGCGTGCCGTGAACACGGTCACTCGCGGGCCATAAAACCGCTCACTTTTATTGGCCCGAAATTTTCAAGGCGCCGTTGACCTGTGAGTTTCAAATAATAGTAATACGGTGGCTGACCGAAAAATTTAAAAAGGAAGTTTTTGAAAGCCCCTGTTGGTAATTTAATTTCTGAAAAAATCGGATCTAACCATTTTTTTATCCGTTCAAGTAAAAAAAAAACAGAACAATGCTTCTTGTCTCCCCTCGCTATCTCTTCCCCTAAAGTCCGGTCCCGTAGAAAAAAGGTAAAATTTCTCTAAATCGGTTTAAACGGTTTTGCTCAAATTTTGGTAATATTTGTAACCGAAGTCAGAGTGACAATTTTGAAATTAAAGGAAGTTACGATTCAGCTTAAGTGGAAAAACCAAATAAAGCAAAGTAATTTACTTCTTTCTTTGCTTCAGACAAAATCCATGGACTCTAAAATTCGCGCGCGTGTACGACCGTCCGTCTGTCTGTCGGTAAAGCACTCGTAATCAATGTGTCCAGTCAGTGTCAACATTTGGCGAAATGGTCTTCGTAGAGAGAAAAAAGTTTAAAAAAGGTCTATTGGAAAAATATAGGAGTTGACATTTGAGAATATTTTGGGACCAGGAACTTCGCACTATGAAAGTTCCGAGTAAATGCAGCCTTAAAGTAAGAGTAGTCGCTGGGGTGAGGGCGGTAGTTGGAAGGAAGGGGAAACGTGTTTAAAAAATAAATCGAAAAGCGATCGGTCTGAAATAATAATCACAAATTTATCAGTCGTTGTAGTATGTATATTTTTTTCAATATAAATTTGTACAGGGCATTAAAATACCTCGTTGGTAACGATATTTGATGTAAGAATGTAATATTCTTGTACTTTTTGTATTGGTACAAACATGTTAGCTGATTTAGTTACACTTGAAAAGGCTACATACAATTGTCCGTGAGTAAAGACGGCATTTGGTAAATACAAGCTTGCTCTTTGAAATTACAAATATATGTGTGTAAAAACAGTGTCCAAAACGTGTTTGGTATTCGAAATGCTTGTCCCGGCTTGTACATCGGGCAGGGATAGGGGACTGTCAGTAGGGCCACATGACCTGTAAGTTTTATGACTTTTAAGTAAACACTGAAATTGTTCTAAACACGTTATACAAAAAAGCGACATTTGTAATGGGATTGTCTGTTCGTGATTAATACGTTAGCCGCCTCGGTGGTCTAGTGGAGAGCGTACTAGGCTTTCACCCCGAGGACCCGGGTTCGATTCCCGGCGAGGGCTTGGCATTTTCATACGCTATAAATCATCCCCATCGTCCGCATTAGCCCAAGTGTGCACAATAGTCGGACGTTAAACGCCAAAAACAAAAAAAAAAATACGTTAGCTTCGTAAAATATACAAAATATTGTCTGATTTGTGGTGCCGCGCATGCGTATTTTTTCATGAAATTTCGGAAATGAAATTATTTACTAGTTTATGTAAACTAGGCGTATATACGAGGCGTAGTACTGTATTCATATGCCCGGAGTTAAAATGTTTTTAAAAGATTTGAACGACTGCCATTTTAAAACCGTTGAACAAAGTTTGTTCGTTAACTTGTCCAAGTTATTACAAAAAAAAAAAAAACGATTTTTGTACCAAGTTAGACTAAAATTTCGAAAGTGAGCGTGCTAAAACACACACACGCGCGCGCGCGCACGTATACAAGCATATATTAACAACCCACTCAAAACGTGATCTAGATGTCACAGGATCGGTACTCTTTTCATCAAGGTCCTGAATCTGATTCTTACCGCAATGGTTTTTTCAATAAATAATTTTCCAATTGAAATTTACTAATCATGTATCCAATGGTTGTCATGGTTTGATATGATGACCATCAATTAATTGCGCGCTAAGTATTTATGTAGTTTAGGCTACTGGGTGGGGATTTTTTAAAACTACACATGATTTTCACTGTAGTAGTGATATTGAAATTATGTATATTGACTTTTGTGATATTTTATATTTATTGAAATTATGTATATTAACTTTTGTGATATTTTATATTTATTGAAATTATGTATATTAACTTTTGTGATATTTTATATTTATTGAAATTATGTATATTAACTTTTGTGATATTTTATATTTATTGAAATTATGTATATTAACTTTTGTGATATTTTATATTTATTGAAATTATGTATATTAACTTTTTGTGATATTTTATATTTATTGAAATTATGTATATTAACTTTTGTGATATTTTATATTTCAGATCCCTCAGGCAGTTCGAATCCTGGAGGTCAGCCAAACAATCCAGACGCTGGAGGATCTAAGGACAACTCCAAGCCCCAAAAATAATTGTAATTACAATTATTGTTTGAAGTTTATTTCTTCTTTAACAAAAGAAGCCAATATGTTTTAAAAAATAAAGTTTTGCTTTATTTTTTCCGATTTATTTAGTAGTTTTTATAAAAATATACCTATATTTCTTTAAAAAAAATTAAAATATAATTGCAAACACATACTTTTAAACCATGTGTTTAGGTACGTTTTATCTTGTCCTTGTAAATTAATATCAATTGTTGAAATGGAAGTCAGCTGATCAATTCTTGTTAATTATCGTCCATTCCAATGTGCTGGTTGGTCAGTTTATAACTCTTAAAAACGAAACAAGGAAGATGTGTCTTTAAAAGCAATAAACATATGCGCTATACAAAAGATTTAAAAAGCTGACTACGTTCCCGCATACAAGACCTTTAAAATGAAATATCAAACGTAATAAATCTGTATCGCAAAGTGAGGGGGGGTAATCTGTATGTTCGACAGGGTCACAAATTCGTAACTGTTTTTTTTTAAACGAATTTGAAGCAAAAACATGAAAATGACTTCAATCGTATTATACTTACTTATATCCACACTGCAAATGGTCGAGCGATCTAAAAAAAAGACTTACTAAAATTCCAATGATTTTTTTAAAACTCGCGTTTGTTTAGGTCCATAAATAAAAAAAATGTAATATATGTAAAGAAAAAACTTGAAAAACCGCTCTATATAAAATATCAGAAGAAGGAGGCTTCGGTTCTATGGACACATCAGTAGACTCCCAGCAACGAGACTTGCCAACAGAACCCTTCAGTATATACAAGGAGTCAAATCAACAACGTCGTGGATCGCACAAGTCAGAATAGACCTACATGACGCAGGAATAGACTCAACAGATGTTGAAGATAGACACGCATACTGGAGAAAGATGCTCGGTTGGACGGTCCCAGAGAATGAAATCTCAAAGAGAGCAGGGGTAAAATGGACGGAGGAGCGGAAGAGGATCCATGGGGACAGGATGATTGAGGTGTGGAGGATTAGAAGGAACAAGACATGAGTCGGAGTGCTTTGCGTGATCCAACAGGGTCTATACGCAAATAATAATAATAATAATATATATATATATATATATATATATATATATATACAGTAGATCTCTTGGGGGTAAGTATAAGCTAGGCACAGTATACCCACTTTGACGTATTAATATGCCAATATATAGTCGACCTCTTGGGGGTTAAGAATGTCTTATACACAGTGTAACCTTTCGATATTCTAATATGCCGATATATCTCTGGGGGGGAGGGGTAAGAAAAACCTAGGCACATTGTATCCCCATTTGACGTTACAATATGCCGATATGTAGTAGATCCATTGGGGGGGGGGGAGGGTTAAGAAAAAACAAGGCACAGTATACACCCACTGACTTTTTTAATAATCGGCATTTTAATTGCCGATATAGTAGATTTCTTGGGGGAATAAGAATAACCTAAGCCCATTATACCCCCTTTGATGTATTATTATGACAATATGTTATAATAGATCTCTTAGTGGGGGGGGAAATAATAACCTAGGCACAGTGTTCCCCCTTTCATGTATTAATTACCGATGTATATTAGATCTCTTATTGGGGGTAAGAATAACATAGGCGTAGAATAGTGCATATCTACTTACTTTGACGTATTAATATGCCGATATATAATAGATCTCTTTGGGGGGGGTAAAAATAACCTAGGCATAGTGTACCCCCTTTGACGTATTAACATATAGGCCTACGTGTATCGTGTGTGTGTGTGTTTGTGTGTGTGTGTGTGTGTGTGTGTGTGTGTGTGTGTGTGTGTGTGTGTGTGTGTGTGTGTGTGTGTGTGTGTGTGTGTGTGTGTGTGTGTGTGTGTGTGTGTGTGTGTGTGTGTGTGTGTGTGTGTGTGTGTGTGTGTGTGTGTGTGCGCGCGCGTGTGTGTGTGCGCGCGCGCGTGTGTTTTTTTTTTTTAAATCATACTATCTTAAATATACCATTGAAAAAAAAGAGTAGAAAGTAACAGAAATTAGAGGTTCCAAGTTGATGAGGTGATCTGCCCCCTCATAACCAAATAAAATACAATTTTTGCAGTTTTTATTTAAAGCAGACACACTCTACATCATATACTTTAACACATTAATATAAAATATATAAAACTTGTAAAAACACAATTAGTAACTCATTTAATAAATCTTTAAAACATTAAATATAACACAATATTTCAAGTTTCAGCATACTACGTCATCATCACTCAACACAGTGTGAGTGATTTTTGTGTTTTATCACAGCTTGGATGATTTTCTGTCAATTTTTATTTTGTTGTAGAATATATATATATATTGTGTAACATGTAATGGTTTTTGCTACAAACATAACCGTGTAAAAATGATACCTGTGCATTTCATACCTGTGCATTTCATACCTGTGCATTTTATGTTATTTTAAAATATATATTATTTTTTAAATACTGAAACACATAAAATATGGATAATAATATATTTTAAGCTCATTTAATAAAGGAACTTTGAGATTGCTTTTCCTTGTCGCGTTTCTTATACCTCATCGGCTCCCAAATTACGACGGTACAGTTTCTCAATTTCTATGGTATATTGATCGCTAATAACGACGAGATCTCCTAGTTCTAGTCGTCGAGGGAGGAGCCATCGAGGGAAGATCTTATACCAAGGGCTGCTGCGTGAATGTTGTGTAAGATTGACATGAACGTTGAAGGTGGATGCGATCGTTGTGTCCCATTTCACTCTGCCAAGGGACGTGATTTCACTGCCGACTTTCAAATTTAAGAACAGTGTGCATCCTCTGAAAATATTAATAATAACAAAGAATTATAGTTATGTAATACAGCAAAATTACGATAACAGCCTTGAGCGTTATTATTGTTTTTGTATTATAGTATTCTTAAGACTAAGCATCTAGTTTTAGTTTTTGGTTTTCATGTTTTAGTTTACTTAAGCCTTAGCATCTAGTTCTAGTTTTTGGTTTTTATGTTTTGTTTACTTAAGCCTTATCATCTAGTTCTAGTTTTTGGTTTTTATGTTTTTGTTTACTTAAGCCTTAGCATCTAGTTCAATTTTTTTGGTTTTTATGTTTTAGTTTACTTTAGCCTTAGCATCTAGTTTTAGTTTTTGGTTTTTATGTTTTTGTTTACTTTAGCCTTAGCATCTAGTTATACTTTTTGGTTTTTATGTTTTTGTTTACTTAAGCCTTAGCATCTAGTTCAATTTTTTGGTTTTTGTGTTTTAGATTACTTAAACCTTAGCATCTAGTTCTAGTT
The DNA here is from genome assembly GCA_022606455.1 of Callitettix versicolor. Taxonomy (NCBI): domain Eukaryota; kingdom Metazoa; phylum Arthropoda; class Insecta; order Hemiptera; family Cercopidae; genus Callitettix; species Callitettix versicolor. The sequence goes on along the minus strand of CM040182.1, from coordinate 64,367,100 downwards.
TTTGTTTACTTAAGCCTTAGCATCTAGTTCTAGTTTTTGGTTTTTATGTTTAAGTATATTTAAGCCTTAGCATCTAGTTCTAGTTTTCTTTTTTATATGTTAGTATTCTCCCTTAGATTCTAGTTCTAGTTTTTGCTTTTTATGAATCAAAAACTTTCCAAACCAAAAGTTTTATGAAGTTAAAACCAAAAACGTATTCTTAAGCCCTAATATCTAGTTCTAGTTTTTGGTTTTTATGTTTTAGATTAGGCACGGGAGTGGATTTACATTCTTGAAACATCGTGCATTGTTCTATATACACAAACGGTTGCAAATATGACAAATAACGTGACTATTACGTTATTAAATAATAATTTTTAAAATGGAATATACAGAGTATCTCATAGAGGGAAAATGTATTACAAACATGCTTTGAACATAAAAAAAACAATTTTGTACTAGATGTTTCACTTTTATCTTCTTTTAAAGTAACCATTTTAATATGTATGATCGAAATTTTGTTCGGATTGATTCAAACTTGGCACAAAATAACATGAACAAGTTCGTTACCAGCAAAATCCTTTCAACAGTTTCAAAATGGCGGCAACCTCAAATTTTAAAAAGTCGTAAATTTTCTGCCTTTTTTAAAATACGGTATCATTAAATTTTGTTGTTGTTGTCATTTTAAGGCGAAAAGCACATTGAGGCTATTATCGCCGCCCTAAATGTAAGTGTGAGTGTAAAGTGTTCAAATCGCAAGTGTAGTGTTGTGTGTGTGTGTGTTAGACTCGGATACAGCGAGGGACGTCTAAATCCTCTCAATAGGTGCAGCTAGTCAAAACAAATTTAAAATAATCATAGTTTAAATTTTTGTTTTAAATTCCATTGACAGTACCAAAATAAATGTGACAGTGGGCAAGGTCACCCCTACCCTGACACATGGGAGCTGGTATTTCGGGTGTTCTTTTGTTATAAAGAAGGGCGGGGTTATTGCCTGGGCCCTCAGCCTTTAGCTTTTTGTTCAGTTACTGGTTCATAACCTGTCCGCTTTGGTTGTGTCCTTCGTGAAAGCTAAAACTTGCCTCGCTGTGTAGAGCCGAAAATCGAGTCTTCGGTTACAGTGCTTCGTACATTGGAAGTAGGCCTAGATGTTCTGTTTTTTCAATCTGAAATTCAGATTTTCTTGAGGTAAGCACTTAGTATTTAAATGCTTCTTGAATGCTCAATGTTCTGTTACGAAGTTCAAGATTTTTTTCCAGGCTACGTCTACTTAGAAGGTTTGTCAGTAGTTTCTTATTGAGCTTACTTTACAACGGTCAGGGATTTCCCTGAACCATTTTTTCCAATTTTGATCAAGCAGTGATTTGACCAATCCCACGTGCTGGTTCTGGACCAATTTATAGGATCCTCGCCTTTTTTTTTGCTAGTTCGAAGCCTCATTTCCCTGGCAGCCTCTGTGACCCCCTCATCTTCATCCGATTTAAGGATAATTTAAAGTCTGGTGTCATTCCAACAATAACTTAGCTTTGCATTCGTGTGTACAACCAGTCTGTTCGTCCTCACTGTGATTCATTCGTTTGCATTCCCTTTAGTCAGGCATAGTTGTGCATTGCAGTACAGCCTTTATGCGGACCCGTTTGTTTATGCGGACCATAAAAGAGCTCACAAAATTTTTTTTATGGTAAACCAGACCCAAATTTCATAGAAATCGGCTTAGTCTCTAGTGACGTGCATAAAGAAAGACACACGAAGGGACAGACATTCATGTAAAAATCCCTTTTTTACAGCTCTGAAAACGGATATATTCATGAAGATGATAAAAGTCGATTTTACGATTTCCAAAACTTTCTAATAGGTCTAATTAATAAAGTAAAAATATATTTTATTGATTTATGGTTGATTAAACGTTTTTAATGGCGAGTAAGTACAACCTACGTACCGATTGAGTTAAAGCATTCGCCCCAAAATCAGTTTTAAATACATACAGTAAATGCACCTTGGTTTTCAGTAGAATTCAATTCCTGTTGTAACAAAGAGCGATCAATTTAGCAATTTATTGCAGAGCTGATAATTGACTTGGGTTTATAGCTGGATGGCAACAATGCGAGTTACCGAATCGTAGGCGATAGTGATACTGGTTTGTTTACCTTCTCCAAACATAACAATCTGACCTGAACAAACAATATTTCCGTTAATTGTTCTTTCGATACAAACGTGCTTTAGACTTCAAATACGTAACGTGAAGTTCGACCATATTTACTGGCTAGTAAATTTTAGTCCAAAGTTACCAACAGAAAATCAAACTGATGTATAAAGCTTTGTTTAAACCAGTAGGCCTTTGTGGGTGAGTCGCTGGAGCATTTTAAAACAAAACAGTAATTCTACAATAACGTGCTGCATCAATACGTACAAATAACAAGATGTAAATATCAATAACACCAAAGTGGAAATTACTAGGTTCAGCGAAAATTGTCAAAAACGACTGAGAAAATATCCAAAACCTTAGCTACACAGTGGTGCTTTTAACCGTAATTTTTTTTTTAAGGCGAGAAGCACATTGAGGCTATTATCGCCTACCTAAATGTAAATGTGAGTGTAAAGTGTTAGTCGTAAGTGTAGTGTTGCAAGTGTAAGTGTGTTAGACTCGGGTACCGCGAGGGACGTCTAAATCCTCTCAATAGGTGCAGCTAATCTGCACCCCCCTGCGGGTTTAACCATAAAAGACTTAATAGACATTATGTGGTATATTTAAGAAATTTATATGATTTGTAGGTAGTTCTATAGCAGGCAACAGGAAACACAAAAGTATATATTACATAATTAAAAGAAATTAAAATTTGAAATGCAATCGATTTTAAAAAGATGAAAACAAGGTATTAGAATAAATGCTGAAGAATATTTCCCGAATGTTTAGTTTAATAAATTAGGAATTTACATGTCAAGTTCATACAATAAATGCAGTCAGGGGCTGCATCTCAATATATTTGCACTAAACAGCCCTCGAATGCATTTATTGTATGAACTTAACAGTAAATTCATAATTTATTAACTAAATACCCGGAAAATATTCTTCAGCGTTTATTCTAATACCCTGTTTTCATCTTTCAATTTTATTTCAGGTTTTAATTATGAAATATACAATTTATGTGTATATTTTTTTGTATCTTGTGTTTTAGCAGTCGTGTTTTTTATGTTTTTAAATAATTAATTTTATTTAGCCATTTTTAGTGACTAAGCCACTAAAAAAAAATACCCTTTTTATTCATTTTGCCGTTTTCTGCGATTTTAAAAAAGAACAAAACTGTAAAGTAGGCACTGCGAAGTCCTGCGCTGATCTGAGTTCCATCTTACGGTCCTGTCCCCATGTACTGCACACGCCGACTGTAGTTAGCATGTACAGGATTGAAAAATTTGTATTTCAATTTAAATCAATTATTTGTGATTTTTAATTTTCGAATTATTTAATTTTTGTCGCGTCAACGATTGAACGTTTATTTACTTTAATAATTTTTATTAATTAAGTACTAAGTATTAAGTACTAAGTACTAAGTACTAAGTACTAAGTACTAAGTACTAAGTATTAATTACTAAGTACTAATTACTAAGTATAATGTACTAAGTATTAAGTATTAGGTACTAAGTACTAAGTATTAAGTATTAAGTACTTAGTACTAAGTATTAAGTACTAAGTATTAAGTACTAAGTATTAAGTACTAAGTATTAATTACTAAGTACTAAGTATTAAGTACTAATTACTAAGTATAATGTACTAAGTATTAAGTATTAAGTACTAAGTATTAAGCACTAAGTATTAGTACTAATTACTAAGTATTAAGTATTAAGTACTAAGTATTAAGTACTAAGTATTAAGTACTAAGTACTAAGTATTAAGTATTAAGTACTAAGTATTAAGTACTAAGTATTATGTAATAAGTACTAAGTATTAAATACTAAGTATTAAGTACTAAGTATTAAGTTCAGCACTATGAGCACTAGCTCGGTCGTTGTTTTTTAATTCAAAGCGATTTAACATTTATAATGGACTGTTTACTTGTTTGTTATGTAATTTTTTTGCTTAAAAATTAAAAAGTGACGACCGAGCTAGTATTGCTCATAGTGCTGAACGGTCTTTAATTAATAAAAATTAATTCAATTGAAATTAAAACTTTACTCATAACGATAATCTCATCCCAATTAGGTTTGCCACTGAAATTCGTTACATGTGTATAAAAAAAATAAATAATTCAAAATATTCATGTAAAAAATGATTTTCAGTTTTAATGCAACATATTCATTTATAACAATGCAATATTTATAGAGAGGAAAAAAGGAATGTATACAATAATAATGAAATGTGTACTTGCTAGTGATGTTTTGATAAATAATTATTTTCAATTATAGAAATGACATTGTGTAGCATTTTATTCAGGCTGACAAAAATTGAACAGGTCAAAACAAATTGTTTGGTAAAAAAAAAAGAATGTCTATACTGTAGGCCTATATATACGAATATTGAAAATGAATAATTGCCAATGATGATTTGATTTGATATCAATCATAGGCAGTACATGACAAAATATTATAGTAAGGTTATATTAACTATAACGTTTATGCGAAAACAAAAATTTAGTTGTTCAAAAAAAAATGTATAAATATATTGTGAAATATTTAAGATATATTTACTTTAATTTGAAAAGCCAGTGTCGTCCCGAGCCTGACCTTTGGACAAAGCCTATCGCTAGTTTAACTACCATTCCTTTCGGTTTTCATAACATCGATTTAGCTAGACCGATTTTTGTGTTCAGGGTGTCATTTTCCCAGTTCAACGCCCTGAATCAGCTGAAACTTGAGTGGTAATTCTAGACCTATTGGTTTCGAAGTGAGTGTTTTTCTATTGCTTTCCGTGGTTGAATCTGATTGATTCCTATTGTATAGTCTCTAGTAATTATGTTTAAATTAATTAATTTATTAGAAACATTAATTATGTAATTATGTTTTACACTTGTACATTGGTTATTTAAGAGTTTATGATTTCATCCTAGCAACTTATATGAAATTACTTATAAATTCATCTTATCAATTTCACCCCAGTTTTACCCCAGTGGAGGTGTTTTGGGTGAATGTTACATAGCCTATGACACTCCTGGTGAAGTGACGAATCCAACGAGCTAAGGTAGATCAAAATCGGACGAGCCGTTTAGTAGTTATGATGGAACCAACGAACAAACAAACATACATACTTACACAGGTACCGAAAACATAACACTCCTTTTTCGGCAGTCGTGTAAAAAGATCTAATTTTACAGTTTAGATAATAAAAAAAACCTTCGAATAAATATATTATCGGAGCCCATGCAGTAGGGCCTACAACCCGGAGAAGTAGTTTCTTTTGATTTGAGAGTGAAATGAAAAAAGACTGACTGAGATCAATACCTATTTTCTTCTTTTTCTTTGTGCGGCTTCCAGCCTTACAGAAGATTTTCCGATTTTCATTACACGCCGCCTCCGCTAGACCCAAGAATCTTCTCAAGAAAACATCTTAATTTTTCGTGACCTTTGTCCTCGAGACATCCCTAGCTGGTATGGGGTATACGTTTAAATGGAATGTGCTCAAAAGATTCTTCGTCTTCGCTGCATACTTGGCTGCTGAGAGAGTCGGCCAAGTTAAAGCTATGTATACACCGTTGTGTTACAATATGACAGTAGCAAAGCTATGGCTCTTAGAATAGTTTTGTGGTCTAGTACATATCTCTATTATTGTCGGCTCAAGTTGGACGCCTTCCTGTCTCACAAGTTCACTTATCTATAGTGCTGAACTTATCTTAAGCTGAACGAGCATCTATAGTGCGCTTGCACTTTTCCAATTTGTTTTCTCACAAACCGTAAATTTCTCTAATTTCAAAGTAACCAAAAGAGACTTCATGGACATTCAAAGTAATTTGATTTTTTAAAGTTCTTTTTGAAAAAAAAACAACTAACCAAAATCTGATTAACTGATTTTAATAAATTGCAAAAGACCGATGTTTTCTTAATGACCATGATCTGAAGATGATGCGACGACGGCGTCGAAACAGGTAGCCAAAAAAGGTCTGCTTATGATTTAGCATTGTACAACGAAAACATACGATTACAGTATTGACTACAAAAAAAGATAATTTTACCTAACCTAAATGTAAAACTTATTATCATTATTGTAACACAGCCACCGGACCACATATTCAAATGATTAGGATTATGACCTATTCTTCCCGTCAGTGGTCTGTCAACTCACCTTAGAATATTTTATGATGAGACATTCTATAGAATATTTCAAATGATGAATATTTTAAACGTGTAATTGTGCTCAGTGTTTGTGATGTATGTTTTAATGTTTTGTTTGACTTTGTGACGACAAAGTCCCTCGACAGAGGGATTTAACATTTTGTATAACGGCCTGAAGATGAAACTATGGAGTTTCGAAACCGCGGTAGCCTTTATGAGGTGAGTTGATAGACCACTGACGGGAAGAATAGGTCATAATCCTAATCATTAAAACTTATATTAGTTACTTACCTCAATCCACAAGGCTCTTGAAATGAATTATCAAAAACATCCCTTGCGATGCGAGGCAGAAGATCCAATGGCAAGCGTACCTTTCTGCAGTTCAGATTTCCTACTTTAGATTTTCTGATTAATGGTTGCAAGTACTGCGTCAGAAAGTCAATGACTGCATCGATATTTTCGTACTCGCCTGTACTTACAACAGATAACTGAATTAGTCTAGGATTAAACTGTATAGTGTACAGTAAGCCTGTTGGGAGAAATTTGTAAACAAAATTGTGATCAAGTCAATAGCATAAAATATTATTAATAGTGTTAATATATTTAATTTTCTTGACGGTCAGTTGTAGAGCTACAGCAACCCTGGCGTTTATGGGGGTGCGCAGGGGAGGGGGATCCTGGCGTTTATGGGGGTGCTCAGGGGAGGGGGATCTTTAGTTTTTTTCGCCGCCTCGGTGGCCTAGTTGATAGCGTACTGGGCTTTCACCCCGAGGACCCGGGTTCGATTCCCGGCCAGGGCTTGGCATTTTCATACGCTATAAATCACCCCATCGTCTGCATTAGCCCAAGTGTGCACTAGTTGGACGTTAAACACAAAAAAAACTAGTTTTTTTAGGCTGTATTGCTTCGAAAATTCACAACCAAAAATCGAGTCTCAGAGCGAAAAACATACCCCCCGGGAATTATCAAAACCCCAAGGGATTTTGTAGATCTTCGCTTGAAACCCCCAAGAAACTTAGAATATTTGGATTACCACCACTCGTCAGGCAAAACAATTTAAAATTCTCTTGGGGTTTTAACTGCAGGGCTACAAAAAAGGCTATATTGTTTTTTCATGTCATAAATTCACAGCTGAGGGTTTTGGAACGAAAAAACATGAGACTTTTTTGTAGCTCTACACTTGAAAACCAAAAAAAAAACTTTTAACCCCTCTGAAGGCTATAGTACTGATTTTTAAGTAATAACATATACCTACAGCTCCCCAAATTGTATCTAAAAATTTAAATTTCCTTTTGAGTTTTGATTGTAGGTGGAAAGAATGTAGGTCCTAATATTGTTTTTTCGTTGTTTGACTGTATTCGATTTTTTTTTTTTTTGTGTTTAACGTCCGACTATTGTGCACACTTGGTCTAATGCAGACGATGGGATGATTTATAGCGTATGAAAATGCCAAACCCTGGCTGGGAATCGAACCCGGGTCCTCGGGGTGAAAGCCCAGTACGCTATCAACTAGGCCACCGAGGCGGCTGACTGTATTCGAAATAGAACCTCAAAGCAAAAAAAAAATCAGTCAATGAAACCCCAATTAAAGTTGAATATTTTAGGGTACGGACCTTCAACGTTTGTTGGAACGAGTTTAAAAATTTTTAAAGAAGCAACCAAAAGCAGCGCAAAAATTTTAAACGTATTTAGGTTCTAATTTTTAGGGACGCTAAAAACGGCTCTATTGTTGCTGTTTTGGCTTTGAATCCGGGCGTACAAATTTTCGTTTACGTGATGTTATTAAATCATTTTTCTTTACGTAAATTCACCCTCAGCGAGTCAGTTGAGTGCCCCAATTATTGTACAATAAGCATACCAACTAAATTGTGTAAACGGTTATTACACAACATTTATTGAAAAAAACCATTTTCACACATAGAGAGTTAGTAAATTAAGCGGTAAAATTATTGGAAAACGAAGGTAAGACTAGCTGAGGTCGTAGTGATTTTCTGCTGGACCAAGCCGAGGTAATCTAAAAACAATGTGTTGATAAGTTTATAGCGTGATAATGCGTAGTGTTGAGGTGACTCACGTTTAGCGCGTACGAATATTAAACCTTTCAATCACGTCTTTGTTATGGTTCCTGCATCAAATGTTTTATGTTAGCAGCTACTTGGCTGAAAAATTAGTCATCCTTAAAATACTCAACTTCGCAAATTGTAGACTGAAAGAGGCTATAAGAGAAAGTCTTTGTTTTACAGTTTTGTTTGGCAATTTCATTTATAATGTTTATTCAACATACAAAAACGTTTTAGTATAAAATAGGCTACACTTGTAATAACGAAGTTTAACCGACATAATTCTCAGATAAATCATTTCAACTTCTTAATATTTCATTATTAACTTTTGAATATCAATCAAATGAATTTTTGAATTTTCATTTTGAAAATCAAATGAATATCGATCTTATTTTTATATTATTGATGGTTTAACGGGTTTAGGATAACGGATTTTCATATTCTCGTAAAGAATTTATTTAAAAAGTAAATACGTAAACTTATAGTAAAAGTCTAAATAGATGTTGAGTTGAGGGTAGATACTGGCCGATGAATCAAGCATATTTTTAGATATAATGATGCTCAGTAGCCCTACTTAATATTGTTCTAAAACACTCAAGTAAAAAAATAAATAAAAAAATAACGTCCTGTTTAAATTTTATCATACGGTGGATCAAAAAGTATTAATCCAGGATTTATTAATCCAAGCTAGCCCCGCATCTTCAGAACTACGTGAAACCCATCCTCAGGAGTGTCCAATTTAATCTGCTAACGATATCTAGAAAAATCCTCTTCCTCAGGAATGCTCAGCCAACCTGCCAATAATACAGTAAAGCCACGCCCTCAAATCTGCAAATTATATACAGAAAAAAACCTTTTTCCCAGGAATTCTCCAACCGTATAAAAAATTCACGTCCTCGGGAGTTACCGGCTAATTTGCTCACGATATTTAGAAAATCAAAGTGTGCCCGGCAAACGGTAACTGTGAAAGCTCGTCCTTTGGTCTCAATCGAACCGACGCTAATTTGACGGGCATCAGGAGTGTTCAGCTTCCTTTACACCATTTTATAAAATAATTTAGTACGACATTATTGAATTTTATTTTTTTAATGCCACGTTTACTGTAGAACATTATATGTTTTCGTAAATTCTTATAATCACTGTTTTATTATTTTTTTTTTACATACTAAGATACCCGTAACTAGAAAATTATTTCAAATTTACGATATATTATTTTTACCTTTAAATCGTATCAAGTTTAAGCCTACACAAAGCTACAAATAATTAATTTTAGTATTACCTAGGTAGAATAAATCCATTTCGATGAATGAAGGATCCATTGCAATCACGTGAGATTCAGTAGTTCTGAACAGAAGCAAGAGTGCAAAACAACTGCCAAGCGATAATGAAATCTTAATTAGCAGGTTACAATCATACCTACTTTGATTTGAGCGTTGCGTCACCACCAGCGACTCTGGTGAACAATAACTGTACTAAAAAATTTTTTCTGTATGTACAAGCTGAATACCTGTGATACGCTGTTTTTAGATTTATTTAACCCTTTAAGTGGCAAGAAAGCGGGGAACAAAATATTTTGAATTTTTTATATGAAATGACATTTGAATACCTCGTGTGAACATAAATACATTTTTTGTTTTTTGTAGCTTTTCAGGGTGGGAAAATATTACTCCAATGTTTCTTTAGTTATGCGGGTTATTCTTACCTTCCATACGTTAACACTGGTGTATCGTAAATAAAAATGCTTTCAAATCTCAAAAAAAGTATTAGTTCATTTTATATACAATACAAATACAGCAAAGATAAGAAACTTATTTTAATATTTTTTTTACAATTTTTGATGGAAAAAGAAAAAACACCCTTTGCATAAGGCGACGCTACAACCTGAACAAACAATACTGCTAGGTTTTTCTTTAGCTTTAGTCGAACAATGAGCATACCCGTATTTTGCCACTAGTAGAGAAAGATGAAGCCCTACATTTGATTTGTATTTTCAATAGTTGGATGCCCATCCGGATGGTTTCTTTTGCGTGCTCTGGATTTTCCTGGCATGTAGCCAACTTTCTTTGCCGAACTATTTTCAATTTATATTGCATTGTTTTTAAATTAAATAACCTTTCCAGAATCCATTAGTTTAGAGGTTATGCTGAAGTATGTTTCTGTATTTTTTACAAATTAAAAAAAAATAATCATCAATCAAACCATTTCACTTTTTCTTACACCACTTCCTTGTTAATTTTTACCTACTTAAACATTCTTTAAAAGTAAAAACTAAGTTATAAAAATGATCACAGTAGTATGAAAATATATATTCTTACGTAAAAAGTTCGAATTGCAGAAGAATTTTTACAGGAAGTAACAAAAAACTTCGGTGGTTAGCTTCATTGACAGTAATACGTACGTCCACAGGTGACAGTGGGATAGCAGTATCCCACTTTAACACTCTCAGCTGTGTTATAAATTATAGCAGGTGAACTCTATATAGTTTCATATATTATAGTGTGGATGCTATTATGGAATAAAACTACCTCAATGAACTGTTAAGCATTATTTAAATGAAGACATGGTGGGGAAACTATTCACCCAATAATTTATAAAGGGTTAAAAATTAAAAAAAAATTAACAGTTGAATTTTTACAGATACCAAAGATCTAAAACTCAATCCACTTTTTGTGTGTGTGTATTTAATGGCGAAAAACCGAAAAGTTTATCATTGCCTATTTATATTATTTTTTTGTGTGTGTTTATCGTCCGACTATTGTGCACACTTGGGCTAATGCAGACGATGGGATGATTTATAGCATATGAAAATGCCAAGCCCTGGCCGGGAATCGAACCCGGGTCCTCGGGGTAAAGCCCAGTATGCTATCAACTTTTTTTTTACGTCTGACTGTTGTGTACACTTGGGGCTAATGCAGACGATGGGATGATTTATAGCGTATGAAAATGCCAAGCCCTCGCCGGGAATCGAACCCGGGTCCTCGGGGTGAAAGCCTAGTACGCTATCCACTAGACCACCGAGGCGGCTGCCTATTTATAATTTATAGTATAGACTATATGAATAAAATAATTACTATAATAATTAATAATTAAAATAATGACTAATTAAGTAAAAAAAATATATATATAACTACTACAACTTTAAATAACAATTTAATTTTAACACTTTCAGCCCCATGTGCATCAATATGATACATACTGAGTTGTGACCTTACTAATTTAGGATAGGCACATGTCATTTTGATACATTGTAAAAGCCACTGCAAAAGTGCCTAAATTCACCCACAGTTTAAGACTTCCTTCCATGTGAACTTGTGCCTTTTGTTACCCCTATCTGGGAAAGAAATCAAAAACGTGAATATTTGAATTTGTAAAGGGTTTTTTTACTTTGCTACAATATGATTCACGTGGGCTGTGGTAAATTTTTTGGTTTCTACTGTGCCTCCACTGGCCCATATGAATCAATAAAATACACATTTTTTAAAATTTTAAAACGTGTATCATTTTTACTCACAAGGAAAAAATTTAAAAATAATTCTAATTTGGTAATTAAGTACATTGGTAAATTGGTAATTGTATGTCCTATTATTCACACCTATCTAAACAACATTTGTAATATGATCCAATAATATATATATATATATATATATATATATATATATATATATATATATATATATATATATATATATATATATATATTGTTAACAACCTGGTATGTTATATGCTAATGTTGCTAAAACCAATGCTAATAGGTTTTTCACCCAGGTACTGTGTCAGATCTTTCATTATTATTATTTTTTTTATTGTTTTAGTGATTAAAAACGTTAACCTACTTTCGTGAAGTTGCAATTTTGAGTTATATGGGTCACTTTTATTTTTATTGTACTTCCTGTAATTTTTGCACTTTAGTTAATATATAAATAAGATTTATATTATAGATAATACTTTTATACGTAATTCATTTTTTTATACATCTAGAAAACATCAACACACACACACACACATATATATATATATATATATATATATATATATATATATATATATATATATATATATGTTGCAATGTTTTCTAGAAACACTATGATGTATAAAAAAATGAATTAGGTCTAAAAAGTATTATCTATAAAATAAATCTTATTTATATATTGGCTAAAATGCAAAAATTACAGGAAGTACAATAAAAATAAAATTGACCCATATAACCTCAAAATTGCAACTGTTGAGCCCTGATGGTAAGACTAGGCCAGTTGGGAGCTTTTTGTTATGGCGGTAGTGGGGTTCTGGTCCTGGTTAATGAGTTGGAACTCAAAAGTATAGAAGAAAGATTTATTCACAACTTGCTATGTGAAAAATACAATATTACAAATCAACAACTTACAATTCCTTTAAATCACTTTAAATAAATCGCTACTGAAACTGATAATTAACACTCTTAAGTTAAACCAACATAGGTTCACCTAGGCAGTCTATTGAGACTGGTCTACTCACACTTAACAAACTTAGGTTAAACCAACATAGGTTCACCTAGGCAGTCTATTGAGACTGGTCTATTCACACTTAACAAACTTAGGTTAAACCAACATAGGTTCACCTAGGCAGTCTATTGAGACTGGTGGCGAGTCCCCCAAAGAGAGGGTTTATATACCATTTGCTTAAATTTCTAGAAGCTTCTGTCATTAATTTGTAATTAAGGCCTTTGGTCACTTACAGTAAACATATAAATGACCCTAATTTACATAAAGAATTTTAAGCTTGCTAATTAACAGATTTATAATAGTTCGTTAACGATATCTTGATAGATTTTTGATATGTTGTACAAAATACAAAAATTCCAATATTTATCTCAATTGTGCTGGGGGCATAACACAACTACATGAAGGTAGGTTAACGGTTTTGATCATTAAAACAATAAAAAAATTAAAAAAATAACAATAAAGACCTGACACAGTACCTGGGTGAAAAACCTATTTAATTAAACTAACCTTGAAATGAATGTTTTTGCGGAGGATATAAAGCATCTGCTGTATTTTTTGATATGCCAATTAGAATGTAATAACCTGCGTGAACAGAAAGCAGGTATAGGAATTTTAGTATGTTTCACGCAATGACATCACAATATAGTTCCATTAAAAAAGCATAAAATTGTCTTCTTGAAAAACATTTTCCATGTTTGAAATGAAACCGATGTTAATTGGGTCATGCGCACATTGGGTAGTCAAGATATGTAATAAAAAAAAATTCAAAAATCACTATTTGAAAAAAAAAACAATTTACACTGCACATACCATTATTTTCATAGCCTTCACAAAAATGTAGTAGGCATATAAAAAGTTATGGCCAATGCATATTTTCAGAGAAATAATTATTTAAGTTTTCCAAAATAAGAATACCAAACTGAAAACTAGTAGACCCTGTGCACTTTTACATGCAATTATAACATTAGTTTACATATTATCAGTGTAACTTAATTTATACATTGCAAAATCAATAAAAAGAGAATTGAAATGGAAGAGATTAGCTAATTCATAAATTAGGTTAGGTTCAATAATTCATTAAATTATAATGAACCATTATATATGAGTGAAATTAATACTGTTCAAAATGAAAAGTAAAGTAACTGATGATTCAACACTATAATATTTGTATCTTACCTTGGAGGTATTTTTTGTTTATTGAACTTTAAATTCCCTATAAAATAAAATCACTTTTAAAATTTAATAATTCCCCAGAATTTTATTTCGTTTACAGGTGTGACTAATGTAAATGTAGTGATGTGCGATTACGAGATGTTTTATTTGATTGTATTGAACTCTGTCGTCAGTTAACACTTGCTTTTCTCTCCGAGTCATTGAGATTCAATTTTGTGTGCTTACACTACTGTAGGCCTAAAACATCGACAATATAATCGAATGAATTGCCAACTTGCAATCGGAACAGATGTTGCTGGAAAAGTTGAATAATTATTCCAATGAATTTTTCACATATTTAAATTTATACATAAATGTGTGTGCATGTGCGAGTGTTTATCACCTCATATTCGTAATTTCAGTTCAGTTTGATTTAAACTTGGCACAAAAATCGATTAACATAAAAGCTCGGACAAATTTGCTATTACAAGTAAATCTTGTAAGTGAAAATAAACATTTCTGTAGTTTACTGTTATACAGAAAAAAAAATCAGAGTATATAAAGAATTTGGATATAGTATAGTTTCTTGCAATAAAAAGTAATATTTTCTAGCAGTATGGTAAACTTACCTTATGTTTCTTTTGTTGAACTAAAAGGAACCAGGGGGAAACAGGAGATGTACCAGGCCATGTAGTATTTTTTCTGGGTTGCCAATGCTAATGTTGTCAACTCTGTAGTGTTGGACCATTAACTGGAACATTATCTTTAAAGGAGGGCAGCAACACTTTCACATCAAAATTCAAGGGAAGGTGTAACAGGACAAGTGAAAAAAACAATTGTGTGCTAAAATTCATCCTGCAGAAAAATCAGTGTAACTACTACGCTATGTTCATTTTCAGTTTAGATAATATTAGGATATATTATTTTAATGTTGTAAAATGAGTACACATTTTTTAAAAAAGATAAAGGGAGTGTACTGATTTTTTTTAAGACGAAAAGCACATTGAGGCTATTATCGCTTGCCTACATATAAGTGTAAGTGTGTATTAGAATCAGGTACTGGAATTTTAGCACACAATGATATAGAAAAACAGGTCAAATTGACAAAAATTAACAAGCAATTCAGAAAATCATTTTATTAATGGTGACAGTTACTTAAATTTAATTTTGACAAAAATTTCGAACACTTGTAATTTTTTTTAATTTAGAAATTTAAAAATTGTTTTTTCCTTGAAAAAATTAACTATCTCCATTATATGATTTAATATACCATGCTGGCATCATTATTGTTCAACAAATCTTGGATTTGGCCCTCTCCGGGTTTCATCACACTCTGGCGGTGGCTGTTTTTGCGGAAGAGTGAAAATTGACAAGTTACGTTGACCAGCTGAAAAGATGGCATACAATTAGTATTATGAAAACATTACTCTATTTATAATTTATTACAAAAAAAAATAAATTAGACTTAATCTAATTACAAATCGAAAATTGCCTCATAGAATAACAATGCGAGTCTTATAAAACTTAAAAAATATTCAAAATAAAGATGGTCAATACAAAAGGAATGCTGACCAAGAGAATGAGTTTGCTTCACAACAATGCTGCTTCTTATATGTTTAAGAAAATTATGCACCTACAAAGTGTATGCTATATACAATTATTCACCAAATTTTGTCAAAGGTTCTGTTATTTTATTCAGAAATATATATTAATTCTACTGAATTAATTAAGCTCCCATATCTACCTATGTTTGATGATATTACTGTAAAGAAAAATGGATTAACTTCTCTCTGTATTAAAATATATTTTTTGTGTGTAATGTACACAGTATAAACATTATGCATAACTTTAACAGAAGCATATGTTAAGTAAAAAGAAATTTTATTCGAAACAAAAGCTTACTACAGATTGAATTATGTATCTACTCGCAAAAAAACTGTAGTAAGATATTGTTCAATAAAATATAAGTTTTATAATATTTCTTAAAAGTAAGTACAAATGATAACTAAACATTACCATAATGTGAATCTTGCAAGTGAAAATAAAGTTATTTCATATATTTCATAATACATACAAATATAGTTACTGTTATACACACAACAGATCAGTAAAAGTTTATGAAAATTTTGTAAAAATAAAATTCATTCAATAGAAAAAAAATTTTACTGCATTACAGTAAACTTAACTTACAACGAGTCCTGTTGTTGGACTCGTTTAACGGCAAGCGTTGTACCAACTCATTCATAAGTTGCACGTGCCCAGGAACTCCTTCTCCATTTGCCTCAATATGTTGTGGGTGAATCAGTTCCCCATCATTTGAGTTGCCTAAAATAAGATACAAATTTAAAAATAAATAAATAAATTTGAAGACATCCATACCAACATGGAAATACTACATTTATGTCATAAAAGTAGTTATATGGATGCGATTGAAGAATTTGAGATTTACAAGAGCAAAAAATCAGACCCCCAGAACATCCTCAATGAAAAACTTTCATTTAAATCAAACTTAATATATGACATGACGCTAAGGATAAGTGATTTGAGTAACAAAAACCAACAGAGGCACTGTAACTGATAACAATGATGGGCGCGCTACTAATGATGGAGACTCTGCAGTCCGGAATGTAACGACTTACGAGTTGGGTGTGTAGCTTGGCCAAGCCGAATTTTAATGATGAATATTTTAAATGTGTAATTGTGCTTAGTGTTTGTGATGTATGTTTTAATGTTTTGTTTGACTTTGTGACGACCTCGACAGAGGAATTTAACATTTTGTACAGCCTGAAGATGAAACTATAAAGTTTCGAAACTGCGGTAGCCTTCATGAGGTGAGTTGATAGACCACTGACGGGAAGAATAGGTATATAATCCTAATCATTAAAAATAAATAAGTTACATCAATGTTGCTGCTGTCTCTAGGCTGTTGTAGTGACACCCACTTTAAAAAATTAAGAAGTCATCATTTTAAAATTTAGAATGGTTATTTTCATTGTTGATTAAAAAGACTGGAAAGACCTTAATTGTACATTCATTTTGCCGATGTGATTGCTTGTTTAGTTTACGAATGATTTTTCACATTATTTGCATACAGGTTACTACTCTATCCCAGTCCATTATAAATTAAAAATGTGTAATTTACCCACCTCTTTCCTCAGATTGTGAACGTCTACTAAAATCTCCTGACATATTTGATGTAAACGAGAATTCAAAAAATTAAAATGTTCTGTTTTCCAAACCTAAAACAAGAAGGACATTTAATTATTAAACCTAAAAATAAATTATTAATTTAGTTGATAGTTAGTGTCCAATTAATTTTATAAAAAATCTTATCACCATGAACAAAATTATATACTCTGAATTATGTTCATCATAGATACAACAATCAAATTAACAATACATTAGATTTTTTGTGTTGACAGTGATAAGATTTTTTGTAATAGTTTACTAAATACTACAGTCTTACAATACAATATTTTGACATATCAGCAAAAGAATAAGTCTAACAGAAGAGTTATTGGAGAAGAAAATAAACTTCTTTTTATATATATACAGCTTATCCATTGAAAGTCAAGAATCAAAACAAAAAACTGCAACTGTTGTATCTTTTGTGTTTACAATTTTTCTTTTGATATTTATATAAAAACTGAAAGGCAAAAAAACAAGGCGATATCTACAGTTGCAACCACAACTAAGCATTCATGGCAAAAAACAGCAGTTATAATAAAGAACAATGATTATCATTGTTTACTATTAATGCCTGTTATTTTTAATTAAAACAGTAGAAACTATAAAAAGGACTTAACCTAACAAGGTTTTGTGACAAAATATAGCCTTTTGCCTGAAAAGTGTCATGACATATGCATTGAAACTTTAATGTTTCCTTATCAATTTGACAAATATTATCGCACTTCGAAAACGAATATGAATCTTTAAAAATGCCATGATTTATAAGACAATTGACTACATGACAGTAATCACAACTAAAACTGACAAAAAGAGGCAAATCGCTAACTTTGCAAATAACAGCTCCCATGCAACACTATCACTGTAGGAATTAGAACTATGAATGCACTGATAATGACATATGAAGACACATGTCGGTGACCTTGGTTTAGTAAAACTACCATGCTTCATGTGATGTAAATATAGATCCATTAAAAATTGCACAAAACATAACTTATTGTAAGAAATTAAATCTTCAACAGTTGAATAACTTAATTCAGTAATAAAGATTATAATAAAAGTAAATTTTATTACTTTTGTAAACCACCTGAAAGTGCAGAAATACAAAAACCTAACATGGTTTTGTATGGCATGTATATGTGTATTCATTTATTATTTGTCCATTTGAGTTACTTAAATTGAATTTAATATGAAATTATTTATTTTACCATGCAATATTTGTTGTGTTTTTTACCATATGTGAGAGATTTACAAAAATTGCTATTTAATTTTTGAGGTTAAAAAAATTCATGTTATACAGCAAAACAAGTATTTTCATAATAAGTTAAAAAAAGTATGTTATCACTGATCACTCTGTTCTTTATTAATACCTCAAAGTTTTTGGGTAGCTATGAACATTGATCAAGAGTAATAAAATTTTTAATTGGACCATATGGAAACGATTCTGGAAACGATTCTTTCTTTTGTACTTATGTATTAATGCCAATGTAGCTACAGATTTGGCGGTTAAAAAGTTCCGCCAATCTAAACCTAACATTTTTGCGATAAATTATAAAATAAAACACTATATTTAAAATTAAAACACTTTATTTAAAAACAAAGTATTCAATAGGATTTCGGTGGAAAATGTGCCGATAAAGAGTTTAACATAGATTCAAAACAGTCATTTTTCTTTCACATGATGCTGTCTCCCTATGAACTCTGATAAATAAGATTCCAAATGATGTCTCACTGGCCACTTATGTCTCTCCTTCCTCCATTTAGCACTGCACCACATTCTCTCAACTGTTTATTTATGAACTCTAGTATCAGGGTCAATAAAATTGTATTTATGATTCACTTTAGCCTGTAGGACTCCACATATCAGATAAATTAAGTTGCTTTTCACAAAATTCAATCAAGATCAATTTCCCTCACCAGGAGTATATGAATCTCAAAGCTGAACAAAATGGAATTATTCCACTTGCTGATTACACTGTCAAATTATATTTCAAAGACTTGCCTTTACCAAAATAAAGTTTCATGTCATGGGAATTGGTACATTTACTTTTTTTTGGTGAAATAGTTTGCTCCTGAAAAATAAAATTGCTCCTCATTCTGTTTTTGGCAAATCCCAAATACGCATTTTCGTAATACGAAAAAATGACATTAAAAAGAGTGCCGGCACTTAAATACCGCAAAATCAGTAGTTGCGTTGTCGTTAATACACAAGTACCTTTATCCCCCTAATCAGAAAATATCTTAAAACTAATTGGCATTCAAACTTGTAATTTATTAATTTTTTTTTCTTTTCAAGCATGTTAAAACAATAAATTTTCAGTGACTAATGAAGTCGCTAGAAATTTTTGGTCACACTAATCTAGAGTTTTAGAAAACACAAATGTGTTGGTATTCAAATTGTCCATTACTAGGAATCAACAGTATTTTGGTACTTACCGAATAGCAAAACACTTGAAAGTTTAGTGTTTTTTAAAAATATTTTTGTCCTTTATTATATACTTTATTATCTAATTACAAGGCATTAATTTGCAAAAGATTAAATTTCCTACAATAAGTTAAGATTTTCTGCAATTTTTAACAGAACTATTTTCTGATGTCACAAGCAAGTATATTGAATTGAGTAGGCATGATTTCCTACACCAATAGTGCTTGCTCCATATCAGCCTGTAACTAATTTCTACAAGTTTAACAGGTTTTATGCTATAATACTGATTAAGTTCTTGAAGTTTTTTCACAATTGATTATTTACTAATAGTGTTAAAATTATTTACATATACATTCAATAAAATGTTTTGCAACAAAAAACAAATTAAATTACTAAATCACACAATAGTAATGGTTAGGTTATTGAGGTACTTTTCAAAAAATTGATTTCCCAGTAATTTCTACTTTTATTCTTGTAGAATAATAATCTACCATAACCATCTTGTTATGGTAATATTCTCTTATTACAAATGCAAAAATATTCACATCACTGGTTAATACCTGTTTACCAGTACTTCTTTAAAGCTAAGAATGCTTTAGGTTAAAATGAGAAGCAGTATCTGATTAAAAGGTACTGTCATACATACTGAACTGTTTGAATACAAATGATTTGCATGTTGTAGAACTTATCCCTATACAGTATTACAAATAATAAATTTAAGTCACTGTTTTGATGTTCAAAATACAAAAAAACATTTATGGTTTCACAGAAATACTAAGGGTTGCTCCACTTGAATTGTTATTAAAAAATGTAACCTGCACAAGAAAATTGTTGTACATATGAACGAAAGGCACTTTCAACACATCAACCAGCAAAGAAAATAGGTTCCTTTGTCTAAAAGTACTTTTTCACCACATTTCTCAATGAAGTTTTTTATTCAGTTTAATATGTTGTTCAAATGCTTAATATCACTTTAAAGTGGAGACAGAGGTTAGTTTTGATTCATTATATGAATGATGTTATTTACTGCTTTACAATAAAAAAAACAAAGTAATTTATGGATAAACACTAGCTTATAAGTATTTTACCTTTGAGGTTTCTCGAATTACAGAACTTGTAATTAATATTAATTACTACATCAACACTTAAAATTTTGTAATGTGCCAACACGTCCTCCTCCGTTAAAATCGCAGAGGGTAGAGACCTAGAGAATGTGATTTTCCGGTAACGTGTTCAATGCCATAAGATCACGTCTTCATTCAAAATGTACCATGCTGCAGTGTTACAAGAAAAATTAAAATTTATAACTTATATTATGTATAATAATTATATTAAAGTCAAATTTCATAGCTAAATTTGAAATGAAAAAGTATACATTTATAAAATAAAAATTGGGTGAATATTTTATAAATTAATGTTATTACAATGAATATAAATACTACATACACTGTGATAAAAATTAACAGAAATGTTTCTATTCTAAACTATGTGTTACATTATATATATATATATATATATATATATATATATATATATATATATATATACATATACACATATATATAATGTATATGTATATATATACATTATATATATATATATATTTAAAAAAATTTTTTTATTTATAAATATGTATACTTATGTATACACAAATACACCTTATTTTTATAAGAAGTTTTTATTGTTTGTAAAGCTTTTGGTGAATTTAACAAAACACTCGTTTTTGTTGAAATCCATAAATACAATATAATAATTATCGAAAAATCCTAAAAAAATTAAATTTTTATTTTAATCCAAATTAGATTATAATTTTTCTAATAGTTTTTTTTAATCTAAAATGGCAAAATTAAAGTGGAGAGGTGAGGTTTGGCTGCTATGTATAAACTATATACATTTACACACACACACGCATACACACACACACACACACACACACACACATATATATATATATATATATATATATATATATATATATATACACACACACACACACACACACACACATTCTGAATGTATTACAATAATGATACCTAATACTAGATTAAAAATAGAATAGTTATCCTCTAATTACTTAAAAGTTTTTTTGTTTTGTTTTTTTGACAAGGCATATTACCTTGATCTGGGCTGCTACAAAGTACCATTTATACAAAATTTTGAAGTGATTGTTAATTAGTAAAAACTGCTTTACTGACAGGCAGACATACACAAAGTTTTAAAGGTCCATGGAATCTTAAGAATATAATAAATTAATTAATTTGATTGTTGGTAATATGTATTTGCAAATTACAAAACAATAAACATGAATTAACTTGTATGGTATGGTTTTAGATACATCATTTATTGTTCAATAGCAAAGAGCAAAGAACAGCACATTGTGAGAGGCCTACTTCAGTCAGTATATGAATGTAGCTGGTCTCCATTTAGTATATAGCAATCCATAATTCAAATAGTGTTTTAGCATATTAACTGTTTTATGTAAGTCTCTGACCTTAATTAATAATTGAGTTCTCCACATCATGTTGAAAGTGTTGTTGAAGTTTATGAAGACTGCTATGTTATTCTCCTATTATGAATGGATTTCTAATGTTCTGTGTAAACCTCTGTGTAAACAGGGTACATAGTTGAATAATGGCAACATGAAAGCAGCTTGATTATTGGAAAGAATTTTTTTGTACTCTCCAGTTATTTGGAGATAATAATTGTAGTCTTGCAAATGATTCTTTGCATTATTTTTACGATTATTGAAGTCAGAGAGATTGATCTGTAGGATGAATCCAAAGAAATTGTTCTTTTTGCACCTGACTGATATATAACGTGTTTGCTCTTGCCATTCTTTGTAATTGCATTTAATTTCTCTTTTTCTCAGAGTGTTCCTTTTTTTCGCCATGTCTTCCAGCTAAAAGAGTTTGTAAGTTTTTATGCTCCCTTTGGGGACTTACTGCCTTTACGCCTACAGTAGTGATTTGCAAAACTCTTCATGATTGCATATGAAGGTATGTCCAAAATGTTTTCCATTTGTCTATTCCTGTTAATATTTAAACTACATAAATTAATTTTTATACAAACGTTTATCTTGGCAAGACAATATATTGAAAAAAAGTAGAAACAAATACTCCAACTATTTATAAAATCACAGTCTTCCAAAATTTGTAAATTAAAACAACATAAAATCATAGAGGTTTCAAAATATTCAAAAAAAAAAAAAACAATTCTTTTTGTGTGTTTTTTGTTACAAAAAATTGTATGTAGTGTTATCAAACATGATGGTAAATTTTATTGTAATGCTTAAACCTTAGTGCAGACTCACTACAAAAAGGACGTTTATGTAGTTTTAAAACAGATGATTATGTGCCAAAATAATAAGATATGATGTAATATCTAATAAACCAAGAAATGTTGTAACAGTTGTAACTGTGAAATAAGGAAATTATTATTCATGGTAGGTAACAACTTCACTAACTTGAAAATGGCTGATATCCACCTACAAGCTTGCAATACAATGCAATAATAGCTTTGAAGCTAGAGGGGCTGTATCATCACCTTTATCCAAATCGTTTATTACCAACTTTTACAATTCATTAACATGTCAGGGAAACATGAAGTTTAAAACCTTAGAAGCTTGGTAAATCCAGATGACTGCTCTTAATAAGAATACTTCAACAAATTTTTTGCTTGTTTGATGGTTAAACTATTATTTGCAGTACTCTGTGTGTTAATAGAACTGAGACATAATAATAAAAACAAGCCTGTTTCATTGTTTTACATCAGGTTATTTTGAAACAAACCCCATTATATTTTCTAAAGAGGGAGAGAAAATGTTGTTTTTTAAAAATATTTTGTAAATCTTGTAGTTGCATGTTACATTAATTTAAAAATTTTAGACATCTGCCATTTTGAAAATGGATGGAATAATTTTTCAACATTTATCCCCTAAAATGTAAATATATGTATGAAATTTAATTTGTGTTGTCAAAACAGTTATTGAATAACAATTAAAAAAACACACAAAACATGGGTACTGGGGGTGAAAGCCTAGTAGGCTATCAACTAGGCCATGGTGGTGGCTCATTTGTTTTTGGCTTTTCCAATGGATGAAAAGTGAAAAAAAACTTAGACAATTCATTTATCTTCCACAGCACATAAAAACACTCATTTTTAAAATAAATCAGGCATTTTGAGTGGATGCCATCTTATTTCGAATAACTGTAAAACTGTTTAAGGTAACCTAAACCATAATAATGATTAACTGTAATTAACAAATGTAAAAATTTTTATTGAAATTTGTCACTTCATTTCCAGGTGAAAAATCTACTAATTAGGCTTTTAACCTAGTGAAGAACAAATAAAGACATTTTGAGTTCTTGCCATTTTGTTTCAAATAGGTATATGACAGTTTGAGATTGTTTAAAACTTTGTCATAGCTACATATAACAAAGAAAAAATGTTTCATAAAAATTCATGAGGAAATTTTCTGGTGAAAAATGGACAAATAGTGCTAAAAACCTAGATGTTCATGTTTTAGAATTTTTTTAAGCCACTTAAAATATTTTTTTTGTTCAACCCAACCTAATTCCACAACTAGCATAAGCTGAGCTAACAATCAAAATTTTAACTTTATAGATTTTGTTTTTTTAATGCAAATTTTAATGGTGATTACGATGATAAGATCAGGATTTCATAAAGGGTAAGATGAAGTTTTTTCTACACACCAGCGAGACAGCTTAAACATGCTTCAAAAATTGCTAAAAACATGCTAAAAAAAATTCAAAAATCACTATTTGAAAAAAAAAACAATTTACACTGCACATACCATTATTTTCATAGCCTTCACAAAAATGTAGTAGGCATATAAAAAATTATGGCCAATGCATATTTTCAGAGAAATAATTATTTAAGTTTTCCAAAATAAGAATGCCAAACTGAAAACTAGTAGACCCTGTGCACTTTTACATGCAATTATAACATTAGTTTACATATTATCAGTGTAACTTAATTTATACATTGCAAAATCATTAAAAATAGAATTGAAATGGAAGAGGTTAGCTAATTCATAAATTAGGTTAGGTTCAATAATTCATTAAATTATAATGAACCATTATATATGAGTGAAATTAATACTGTTCAAAATGAAAAGTAAAGTAACTGATGATTCAACACTATAATATTTGTATCTTACATTGGAGGTATTTTTTGTTTATTGAACTTTAAATTCCCTATAAAATAAAATCACTTTTAAAATTTAATAATTCCCCAGAATTTTATTTCGTTTACAGGTGTGACTAATGTAAATGTAGTGATGTGCGATTACGAGATGTTTTATTTGATTGTATTGAACTCTGTCCTCAGTTAACACTTGCTTTTCTCTCCGAGTCATTGAGATTCAATTTTGTGTGCTTACACTACTGTAGGCCTAATTCATCGACAATATAATCGAATGAATTGCCAACTTGCAATCGGAACAGATGTTGCTGGAAAAGTTGAATAATTATTCCAATGAATTTTTCGCATATTTAAATTTATACATAAATGTGTGTGCATGTGCGAGTGTTTATCACCTCATATTCGTAATTTCAGTTCAGTTTGATTTAAACTTGGCACAAAAATCGATTAACATAAAAGCTCGGACAAATTTGCTATTACAAGTAAATCTTGTAAGTGAAAATAAACATTTCTGTAGTTTACTGTTATACAGAAAAAAAATCAGAGTATATAAAGAATTTGGATATAGTATAGTTTCTTGCAATAAAAAGTAATATTTTCTAGCAGTATGGTAAACTTACCTTATGTTTCTTTTGTTGAACTAAAAGGAACCAGGGGGAAACAGAAGATGTACCAGGCCATGTAGTATTTTTTCTGGGTTACCAATGCTAATGTTGTCAACTCTGTAGTGTTGGACCATTAACTGGAACATTATCTTTAAAGGAGGGCAGCAACACTTTCACATCAAAATTCAAGGGAAGGTGTAACAGGACAAGTGAAAAAAACAATTGTGTGCTAAAATTCATCCTGCAGAAAAATCAGTGTAACTACTACGCTATGTTCATTTTCAGTTTAGGTAATATTAGGATATATTATTTTAATGTTGTAAAATGAGTACACATTTTAAAAAAAGATAAAGGGAGTGTACTGATTTTTTTTAAGACGAAAAGCACATTGAGGCTATTATCGCTTGCCTACATATAAGTGTAAGTGTGTATTAGAATCAGGTACTGGAATTTTAGCACACAATGATATAGAAAAACAGGTCTAATTGACAAAAATTAACAACCAATTCAGAAAATCATTTTATTAATGGTGACAGTTACTTAAATTTAATTTTGACAAAAATTTCGAACACTTGTAATTTTTTTTTAATTTAGAAATTTAAAAATTGTTTTTTCCTTGAAAAAATTAACTATCTCCATCATATGATTTAATATACCATGCTGGCATCATTATTGTTCAACAAATCTTGGATTTGGCCCTCTCCGGGTTTCATCACACTCTGGCGGTGGCTGTTTTTGCGGAAGAGTGAAAATTGACAAGTTACGTTGACCAGCTGAAAAAATGGCATACAATTAGTATTATGAAAACATTTCTCTATTTATAATTTATTACAAAAAAAATAAATTAGACTTAATCTAATTACAAATCGAAAATTATCGAGTATTGCCCCATAGAATAACAATGCGAGTCTTATAAAACTTAAAAAATATTCAAAATAAAGATGGTCAGTACAAAAGGAATGCTGACCAAGAGAATGAGTTTGCTTCACAACAATGCTGCTTCTTGTATGTTAAGAAAATTATGCAGCTACAAAGTGTATGCTATATACAATTATTCACCAAATTTTGTCAAAGGTTCTGTTATTTTATTCAGAAATATATATTAATTCTACTGAATTAATTAAGCTCCCATATCTACCTATGTTTGATGATATTACTGTAAAGAAAAATGGATTAACTTCTCTCTGTATTAAAATATATTTTTTGTGTGTAATGTACACAGTATAAACATTATGCATAACTTTAACAGAAGCATATGTTAAGTAAAAAGAAATTTTATTCGAAACAAAAGCTTACTACAGATTGAATTATGTTTCTACTCGCAAAAAAACTGTAGTAAGACCTTGTTCAATAAAATATAAGTTTTATAATATTTCTTAAAAGTAAGTACAAATGATAACTAAACATTACCATAATGTGAATCTTGCAAGTGAAAATAAAGTTATTTCATATATTTCATAATACATACAAATATAGTTACTGTTATACACACAACAGATCAGTAAAAGTTTATGAAAATTTTGTAAAAATAAAATTCATTCAATAGAAAAAAAATTTTACTGCATTACAGTAAACTTAACTTACAACGAGTCCTGTTGTTGGACTCGTTTAACGGCAAGCGTTGTACCAACTCATTCATAAGTTGCACGTGCCCAGGAACTCCTTCTCCATTCGCCTCAATATGTTGTGGGTGAATCTGTTCCCCATCATTTGAGTTGCCTAAAATAAGATACAAATTTAAAAATAAATAAATAAATTTGAAGACATCCATACCAACATGGAAATACTACATTTATGTCATAAAAGTAGTTATATGGATGCGATTGAAGAGTTTGAGATTTACAAGAGCAAAAAATCAGACCCCCAGAACATCCTCAATGAAAAACTTTCATTTAAATCAAACTTAATATATGACATGACCCTAAGGATAAGTGATTTGAGTAACAAAAACCAACAGAGGCACTGTAACTGATAACAATGATGGGCGCGCTACTAATGATGGAGACTCTGCAGTCCGGAATGTAACGACTTACGAGTTGGGTGTGTAGCTTGGCCAAGCCGAATTTTAATGATGAATATTTTAAATGTGTAATTGTGCTTAGTGTTTGTGATGTATGTTTTAATGTTTTGTTTGACTTTGTGACGACCTCGACAGAGGAATTTAACATTTTGTACGGCCTGAAGATAATACTATGAAGTTTCGAAACCGCGGTAGCCTTCATGAGGTGAGTTGATAGACCACTGACGGGAAGAATAGGTATATAATCCTAATCATTAAAAATAAATAAGTTACAACATTGTTGCTGCTGTCTCTAGGCTGTTGTAGTGACACCCACTTTAAAAAATTAAGAAGTCATCATTTTAAAATTTAGAATGGTTATTTTCATTGTTGATTAAAAAGACTGGAAAGACCTTAATTGTACACTCATTTTGCCGATGTGATTGCTTGTTTAGTTTACGAATGATTTTTCACATTATTTGCAACAGGTTACTACTCTATCCCAGTCCAAATTAAATAAAAAATAAATTAAAAAATGTGTAATTTACCCACCTCTTTCCTCAGATTGTGAAGGTCTACTAAAATCTCCTGACATATTTGATGTAAACGAGAATTCAAAAAATTAAAATGTTCTGTTTTCCAAACCTAAAACAAGAAGGACATTTAATTATTAAAGCTAAAAATAAATTATTAATTTAGTTGATAGTTAGTATCCAATTAATTTTATAAAAAATCTTATCACCATGAACAAAAATTATATACTCTGAATTATGTTCATCATAGATACAACAATCAAATTAACAATACATTAAATTTTTTGTGTTGAGAGTGATTAGATTTTTTGTAATTGTTTACTAAATACTACAGTTTTACAATACAATATTTTGACATATCAGCAAAAGAATAAGTCTAACAGAAGAGTTATTGGAGAAGAAAATAAACTTCTTTTTATATATATACAGCTTATCCATTGAAAGTCAAGAATCAAAACAAAAAACTGCAACTGTTGCATCTTTTGTGTTTACAATTTTTCTTTTGATATCTATATAAAAACTGAAAAACAAAAAAAAAAAACAAGGCGATATCTACAGTTGCAACCACAACTAAGCATTCATGGCAAAAAACAGCAGTTATAATAAAGAACAATGATTATCATTGTTTACTATTAATGCCTGTTATTTTTAATTAAAACAGTAGAAACTATAAAAAGGACTTAACCTAACAAGGTTTTGTGACAAAATATAGCCTTTTGCCTGAGAAAGTCTCATGACATATGCATTGAAACTTTAATGTTTCCTTATCAATTTGACAAATATTATCGCACTTCGAAAACGAATATGAATCTTTAAAAATGCCATGATTTATAAGACAATTGACTGCATGACAGTAATCGCAACTGAAAAAAAGAGGCAAATCACTAACTTTGCAAATAACAGCTCCCATGCAACTCTATCACTGTAGGAATTAGAACTATGAATGCACTGATAATGATATATGAAGACACATGTCAGTGACCTTGGTTTAGTAAAACTACCATGCTTCATGTGATGTAAATATAGTTCCATTAAAAATTACATAAAACATAACTTATTGTAAGAAATTAAATCTTCAATAGTTGAATAACTAAATTCAGTAATAAAGATTATAATAAAAGTAAATTTTATTACTTTTATAAACCATCTGAAAGTGCAGAAATACAAAAACCTAACATGGTTTTGTATGGCATGTAGATGTGTATTCATTTATTATTTGTCCATTTTAGTTACTAAAATTGAATTTAATATGCAATTATTTATTTTACCATGAAATATTTGTTGTGTTTTTTACCATATGTGAGAGATTTACAAAAATTGCTATTTAATTTTTGAGGTTAAAAAAATTCATGTTATTATACAGCAAAACAAGTATTTTCATAATAAGTTAAAAAAAGTATGTTATCACTGATCACTCTGTTCTTTATTAATACCTCAAAGTTTTTGGGTGGCTATGAACATTGACCAAGAGTAATAAAATTTTTAATTGGACCATATGGAAAGGATTCTTTCTTTTGTACTTATGTATTAATGCCACTGTAGCTACAGATTTGGCGGTTAAAAAGTTCCGCCAATCTAAACCTAACATTTTTGCAATAAATTATAAAATAAAACACTATATTTAAAATTAAAACACTTTATTTAAAAACAAAGTATTCAATAGGATTTCGGTGGAAAATGTGCCGATAAAGAGTTTAACATAGATTCAAAACAGTCATTTTTCTTTCACATGATGCTGTCTCCCAATGAACTCTGATAAATAAGATTCCAAATGATGTCTCACTGGCCACTTATGTCTCTCCTTCCTCTATTTAGCACTGCACCACATTCTCTCAACTGTTTATTTATGAACTCCAGTATCAGGGTCAATAAAATTGTATTTATGATTCACTTTAGCCTGTAGGACTCCACATATCAGATAAATTAAGTTGCTTATCACAAAATTCAATCAAGATCAATTTCCCTCACCAGGAGTATATGAATCTCAAAGCTGAACAAAATGGAATTATTCCACTTGCTGATCACACTGTCAAATTATATTTCAAAGACTTGCCTTTACCAAAATAAAGTTTCATGTCATGGGAATTGGTACATTTACTTTTTTTTGGTGAAATAGTTTGCTCCTGAAAAATAAAATTGCACCTCATTCTGTTTTTGGCAAATCCCAAATACGCATTTTCGTAATACGAAAAAATGACATTAAAAAGAGTGCCGGCACTTAAATACCGCAAAATCAGTAGTTGCGTTGTCGTTAATACACAAGTACCCTTATCCCCCTAATCAGAAAATATCTTAAAACTAATTGGCATTCAAACTTGTAATTTATTAATTTTTTTTTCTTTTCAAGCATGTTAAAACAATAAATTTTCAGTGACTAATGAAGTCGCTAGAAATTTTTGGTCACACTAATCTAGAGTTTTAGAAAACACAAATGTGTTGGTATTCAAATTGTCCACAAATGTGTTGGTATTCAAATTGTCCATTACTAAGAATCAACAGTATTTTGGTACTTACCGAATAGCAAAACACTTGAAAGTTTAGTGTTTTTTAAAAATATTTTTGTCCTTTATTATATACTTTATTATCTAATTACAAGGCATTAATTTGCAAAAGATTAAATTTTCTACAATAAGTTAAGATTTTCTGCAATTTTTAACAGAACTATTTTCTGATGTCACAAGCAAGTATATTGAATTGAGTAGGCATGATTTCATACACCAATAGTGCTTGCTCCATATCAGCCTGTAACTAATTTCTACAAGTTTAACAGGTTTTATGCTATAATACTGATTAAGTTCTTGAAGTTTTTTCACAATTGATTATTTACTAATAGTGTTAAAATTATTTACATATACATTCAATAAAATGTTTTGCAACAAAAACAAATTAAATTACTAAATCACACAATAGTAATGGTTAGGTTATTGAGGTACTTTTCAAAAAATTGATTTCCCAGTAATTTCTACTTTTATTCTTGTAGAATAATAATCTACCATAACCATCTTGTTATGGTAATATTCTCTTATTACAAATGCAAAAATATTCACATCACTGGTTAATACCTGTTTACCAGTACTTCTTTAAAGCTAAGAATGCTTTAGGTTAAAATGAGAAGCAGTATCTGATTAAAAGGTACTGTCATACATACTGAACTGTTTGAATACAAATGATTTGCATGTTGTAGAACTTATCCCTATACAGTATTACAAATAATAAATTTAAGTCGCTGTTTTGATGTTCAAAATACAAAAAAAAACATTTATGGTTTCACAGAAATACTAAGGGTTGCTCCACTTGAATTGTTATTAAAAAATGTAACCTGCACAAGAAAATTGTTGTACATATGAACGAAAGGCACTTTCAACACATCAACCAGCAAAGAAAATAGGTTCCTTTGTCTAAAAGTACTTTTTCACCACATTTCTCAATGAAGTTTTTTATTCAGTTTAATATGTTGTTCAAATGCTTAATATCACTTTAAAGTGGAGACAGAGGTTAGTTTTGATTCATTATATGAATGATGTTATTTACTGCTTTACAATAAAAAAAACAAAGTAATTTATGGATAAACACTAGCTTATAAGTATTTTACCTTTGAGGTTTCTCGAATTACAGAATTTGTAATTAATATTAATTACTACATCAACACTTAAAATTTTGTAATGTGCCAACACGTCTTCCTCCGTTAAAATCGCAGAGGGTAGAGACCTAGAGAATGTGATTTTCCGGTAACGTGTTCAATGCCATAAGATCACGTCTTCATTCAAAATGTACCATGCTGCAGTGTTACAAGAAGAATTAAAATTTATAACTTATATTATGTATAATAATTATATTAAAGTCAAATTTCATAGCTAAATTTGAAATGAAAAAGTATACATTTATAAAATAAAAATTGGGTGAATATTTTATAAATTAATGTTATTACAATGAATATAAATACTACATACACTGTGATAAAAATTAACAGAAATGTTTCTATTCTAAACTATGTGTTACATTATATATATATATATATATATATATATATATATATATATATATATATATATATATATATATATATATATATATATATATACACATATATATATATGTATATATATATATATACATTATATATATATATATATATTATAAAAAAAATTTTTATTTATAAATATGTATACTTATGTATACACAAATACACCTATATTTTATAAGAAGTTTTTATTGTTTGTACACAAAAAGCTTTTGGTGAATTTAACAAAACACTCGTTTTGTTGAAATCCATAAATACAATATAATAATTATCGAAAAATCCTAAAAAAATTAAATTTTTATTTTAATCCAAATTAGATTATAATTTTTCTAATAGTTTTTTTTAATCTAAAATGGCAAAATTAAAGTGGAGAGGTGAGGTTTGGCTGCTATGTATAAACTATATACATTTACACACACACACACACACACATATATATATATATATATATATATATATATATATATATATATATATATACACACACATTCTGAATGTATTACAATAATGATACCTAATACTAGATTAAAAAAAGAATAGTTATCCTCTAATTACTTAAAAGTTTTTTTGTTTTGTTTTTTTGACAAGGCATATTACCTTGATCTGGGCTGCTACAAAGTACCATTTATACAAAATTTTGAAGTGATCTGTTATGTTGTTAATTAGTAAAAACTGCTTTACTGACAGGCAGACATACACAAAGTTTTAAAGGTCCATGGAATCTTAAGAATATAATAAATTAATTAATTTGATTGTTGGTAATACGTATTTGCAAATTACAAAACAATAAACATGAATTAACTTGTATGGTATGGTTTTAGATACATCATTTATGAAAATGTTCAATAGCAATGAGCAAAGAAGAGCACATTGTGAGAGGCCTACTTCAGTCAGTATATGAATGTAGCTGGTCTCCATTTAGTATATAGCCATCCATGATTCAAATAGTGTTTTAGCATATTAACTGTTTTATGTAGGTCTCTGACCTTAATTAATAATTGAGTTCTCCACATCATGTTGAAAGTGCTGTTGAAGTTTATGAAGACTGCTTTGTTATTCTCCTATTATGAATAAACCTCTGTGTAAACAGAATACATAGTTGAATAATGGCAACATGAAAGCAGCTTGATTATTGGAAAGAATTATTTTGTTCTCTCCAATTATTTGGAGATAATAATTGTAGTCTTGCAAATGATTCTTTGCCTTATTTTTACGATTATTGAAGTCAGAGAGATTGATCTGTAGGATGAATCCGAAGAAATTGTTCTTTTTGCACCTGACTAATATGTAATGTGTTTGCTCTTCGCCATTCTTTGTAATTGCATTTAATTGCTCTGTTTCTCAGTGTGTTCCTTTTTTTTCTTCAGGTCTTCCAGCTTGTCACTCTAAAAGAGTTTGTAAGTTTTTATGCTCCCTTTGGGGACTTATTGCCTTTACACCTACAGTAGTGCTTTGCAAAACTCTTCATGATTGCATATGAAGGTATGTCCAAAAGGTTTTCCATTTGTCTATACCTGTTAACATTTAAACTACATAAATTAATTTTTATACATATGTTTATGTTGGCAAGACAATATTATGGAAAAAGTAGAAACAAATACTCCAACTATTTATAAAATCACAGTCTTCCAAAATTTGTAAATTAAAACAACATAAAATCATAGAGGTTTCAAAATATTAAAAAAAACAATTCTTTTTGTGTTTTTTGTTACAAAAAATTGTATGTAGTGTTATCAAACATTATGATAAATTTTATTGTAATGCTTAAACCTTAGTGCAGACTCACTACAAAAAGGACGTTTATGTAGTTTTAAAACAGATGATTATGTGCCAAAATAATAAGATATGAAGTAATATCTAATAAACCAAGAAATGTTGTAACTGTGAAATAAGGAAATTATTAATCATGGTAGGTAACAACTTCACTAACTTGGAAATGGCTGATATCCACCTACAAGCTTGCAATACAATGCAATAATAGCTTTGAAGCTAGAGCGGCTGTATCATTACCTTTATCCAAATCGTTTATTACCAACTTTTACAATTCATTAACATGTCAGGGAAACATGAATTTTAAAACCTTAGAAGCTCGGTAAATCCAGATGACTGCTCTTAATAAGAATACTTCAATAAATTTTTTGCTTGTTTGATGGTTAAACTATTATTTGCAGCACTCTGTGTGTTAATAGAACTGAGACATAATAATAAAGACAAGCCTGTTTCATTGTTTTACATCAGGTTATTTTGAAACAAACCCCGTTATATTTTCTAAAGAGGGAGAGAAAATGTTGTTTTTTAAAAATATTTTGTAAATCTTGTAGTTGCATGTTACATTAATTTAAAAATTTTTGACACCTGCCATTTAGAAAATGGATGGAATAATTTTTCAACATTTATCCCCTAAAATGTAAATATATGTATGAAATTTAATTTGTGTTGTCAAAACAGTTATTGAATAACAATTAAAAAAACACACATAAAACATGGGTACTGGGGTTGAAAGCCTAGTAGGTTATCAACTAGGCCATGGAGGTGGCTCATTTGTTTTTGGCTTTTCCAATAGATGAAAAATGAAAAAAAACTTAGACAATTCATTTATCTTCCACAGCACATAAAGGCACTCATTTTTAAAATAAATCAGGCATTTTGAGTGGATGCCATCTTATTTCGAATAACTGTAAAACTGTTTAAGGTAACCTAAACCATAATAATGATTAACTGTAATTAACAAATGTAAAAATTTTTATTGAAATTTGTCACTTCATTTCCAGGTGAAAAATGGACTAATTAGGCTTTTAGCCTAGTGAAGAACAAATAAAGACATTTTGAGTTCTTGTCATTTTGTTTCAAATAGGTATATGACAGTTTGAGATTGTTTAAAACTATGTTATAGCTACATATAACAAAGAAAAAATGTTTCATAAAAATTCATGAGGAAATTTTCTGGTGAAAAATGGACAAATAGTGCTAAAAACCTAGATGTTCATGTTTTAGAATTTTTTTAAGCCACTTAAAATATTTTTTTTGTTCAACCCAACCTAATTCCACAACTAGCATAAGCTGAGCTAATAATCAAAATTTTAACTTTATAGACTTTGTTTTTTTAATGCAAATTTTAATGGTGATTATGATGATAAGATCAGGATTTCATAAAGGGTAAGATGAATTTTTTTCTACACACCAGCGAGACGGCTGTGTGCTGCAATTATTTTTATATCATGGTATTTTTTTTTATACATGAGTCCATAGTTGTTTTAAAGTGTTATATGACACAGTAGGCCAACTGAATTGTATTTATATTGTTTGTATAAATAAAAAAATTTCAATTTCGCTATCAATTTAGCAGACGTCCTCTTGATTTATTCTTAAAGAAGTGTGCAACAAAGTTTTCCTTCATATTTTTGTAAAGTTGTTACAAAGTTTTTTTTAAGTTTGCAATTCTTTTGTATATTTTAAATCACTGGTTTATTACCATACTTATTATTTAGCAAGACGAAAGAACACATTGCAATAAAAGGACCGGAGAAAAAAATATACCACAGGGGGGTGCATACTAGCTGCATCTATTGAGAGGATTTGGACGTCCTTCGCTGTACCCAATTCTAATACACACTTACTCTTAACAACTTGAATACTTTCTACTCACACTTACATTTAGCGAGGCGATAATAGCCTCAATGAGCTTTTCACCTTAAAATTAAAAAAAATATTGTGTAGCTAATTTTACTAAATAGTAAAAATACTGATTTCCAGGCAGAGAAAAGGAAAAAATTGTCCTACAAGCTGAGCCAGCATTCAATAGTCTGAAATAATCTTGATTGGTTAACTCGAAAGGGATTCGATGGCTGACTGGATTGTTTTGTTGTCCAGTGGTCAACTGTTATGATTGTAAAAACATCTCGTAATCGCACATCACTAGTAGCCTTAATATGTTAATGTGGCTACTAATATGCCTAGAACAAAACACTCCCGGTTTTGGTTGATCATTAATGGACTAGATACATGCTACAAATTATCTATTTTTTGTTTCATAACTATGCTAGGAATCATATAGCCAACATAATCACCATATATTTTGGACTCATTAGGATAATACGCCTGCTTACACATAGCATTAAACATAATCGTTAAGAAAGATTTTTTCTTTTCAAAGCAGAACTTACTGCCGATTAAATTGTATTCCTAGGTGCAAGACATAACTACAGTAAAATCTTGTTGAATAAAATGTAAGTTTATAACGTTTTTGAAAAGTGTAAAAACAATTGATAACCAAAAATAATCATTAAGTAAATCTTGTAAGTGAAAATAAACATTTCTGTAGTTTACTGTTATAAAGAAAAGAAAATCAATAAGAGTATAAAAGAATTTGGATATAGTATAGTTTCTTGCAATAAAAAGTAATATTTTATAGTAGTACAGCAAACTTAGCTTATGTTACTTTTGTTGAACTGAAAGGAACCAGGGGGAAACATGAGATGAATCAGGTCCTGGGTTACCAATGCTAATGTTGTATAATGAGTATACATTTTTTTTTTTTAAAAAAAAGGTGTAGTAATTTTTTTTTAATTTTAAGGCGAAAAGCACATTTATGCTATTATCGCCTGCCTAAATGTGTGTGTTAGAATCAGGTACTGGAATTTTAGCACACAATGACATAGGAAAACAGGTCTAATTGACAAAAATTAACAACCACTTCAGAAAATCATTTTATTAATGGTGATAGTAACTTAACTTTAATTTGGACAACTAAAATTTGAAACACACTTAAAATTTATTTTTTTACATTTGGACCTTTAAAATCTGTTTTTTTCCAAAAAAAAAAAAATAAACTATCTCCATCATATGATTTAATATAGACAGTGCTGGAATCATTACTGTTCAAGAAATCATGGATTTGGCCCTCTCAGGGTTTCATCACACTCTGGCAATGATGGTAGTGGCTTAAATGGAAGAGTAAACATTGATGTTTTACGTCTACCAGCTGAAAAGATGACAAACAATTAGTATTATAAAAACTACTCTATTTGTGATTTATTACAAAAAAAGTAAATTAGACATAATCTAATTACAAATTGAAAAATAATTATCATTTGAGTATTGCCTCATAGGTTAAACAATGAGGCTCTTATGTTTTTTTTGTTGGTCATATAGAATATAAAAATTTGTTGGTCTTATAAAACCTCAAAAATATTCAAAATAAAGATTGTCAGTATAAAAGAAATGCAGGCCAAGAAAATGTGTTTGCTTCACAACAATGCTGCTTCTTATATGTTTAAGAAAATTATGCAACTACAAAGTGTAGGCTATATACAATTATTCACTAAATTTTGTCAAAGGTTTTGTTATATTATTCTGAAATATATTTAATACTACTGAATTAATTAAGCTCCCATATCTACCTATGTTTGATGATATTATTCTAATGAAAAATGGATTTATCTTCTCTCTGTATTAACACATTTTTTTTTGTGTAATGTACACAGTAAAAACATTATGCATAACATTTAACAGAAGCATATGTTCGGTAAAAAGAAATTGTATTCAAAACAAAGCTTGCTACAGAGTGAATTATGTTTTTACCAGCAAAACATAACTGCAGTAAGACCTTGTTCATTAAACTGTAATTTTTATAATATTTTTTAAAAGTAAGTAAACAAATGATAACTAAACATTACCATAACGTGAATCTTGCAAGTGATAATAAAGGTATTTCATATAGTTATATATTTCCTATAATACATACAAATATAGTTACTGTTATACAAACAACAGAATGAGTAAAAGTTTATGAAAAATTTGGAAATATAAAATTCATTCAATAGAAAATGAAATTTTACTGCAGTACAGTAAAGTTAACTTACGTTCCTCCTTGTTGGACTCGTTAAATGGCATGTTGTGCTGTAAACGATAGTCAATTAAGAGTTGTAACAACTCATCCATAAGTTGCTTGTATCTAGGAACTCCTTCTTCCTTAATTGCCTCAATTGGTTCTGGGTGAATCTGTTCCCCATCATTTGAGTTGCCTAAAATAAGATACAAATTTAAAAATAAATAAGTTACAACATTGTTGCTGCTGTCCCTGTGCTGTTGTAGTGACACCCAATTTAAAAAATTAAGTAGTCATTGTTTTTAAATTTAGAATGGTTATTTTCATTGTTGATTAAAAAGGCCAGAAATACTTTAATTGTACACTCATTTTACTGATATGATTGCTTGA
This sequence comes from Callitettix versicolor, assembly GCA_022606455.1. Lineage (NCBI taxonomy): Eukaryota > Metazoa > Arthropoda > Insecta > Hemiptera > Cercopidae > Callitettix > Callitettix versicolor. Next base: position 64,329,021 of record CM040182.1, on the reverse strand, counting down.
TTTGTTTACGAATGATTTTTCACATTATTAATTTAGTTGATAGTTACTGTCCCATTAATTTCATAAAAAATCTTATCACTATAAACAAAAATTGTGTACTCTGAATTATGTTCATCATAGATACAACAATCAAATTAACAATACATTTAATTTTTTTGTACTGACAGTGATTAGATTTTTTGTAATTGTTTACTAAATACTACAGTTTTACAATGCAATATTTTGACATATCAGCAAAAGAATAAGTCTAGCAGAAGAGTTATTGGAGAAGAAAATATACTTCTTTTAATATATATATACAGCTTATCCATTGAATATCAAGAATCAAAACAAAAAACTGCAACTGTTGCATCTTTTGTGTTTACAATTTTTCATTTGATATTTATATAAAAACTAAAAGGCAAAAAAAACAGCAGTTACAATGAACAACAATGATTTTCATTGCTTACTATTAATGCCTGTTATTTTTAATTAAAACAGTAGAAACTATAAAAAGGACTTAACCTAACACGGATTTGTGACAAAATATAGCCTTTTGCCTGCAAAGTGTGATGACATATGCATTGAAACTTTAATATTTCCTTATCAATTTGACAAATATTATCGCACTTTGAAAACAAATATGAATCTTTAAAAATGCCATGATTTATAAGACAATTGACTACATGACAGTAATCGCAACTGAAAAAAAGAGGCAAATCGCTAACTTTGCAAATAACAGCTCCCATGCAACTCTATCACTGTAGGAATTAGAACTATGAAGGCACTAATAATGACATATGAAGACACATGTCGGTGACCTTGGTTTAGTAAAACTACCATGCTTCATGTGATGTAAATATAGATCCATTAAAAATTACATAAAACATAACTTATCTTAGGAAGTTATATCTTCAACAGTTGAATAACTTAATTCAGTAATAAAGATTATAATAAAAGTAAATTTTATTACCTTAGTAAACCACCTGAAAGTGCAGAAATACAAAAACCTAACATGATTTTGTATGGCATGTAGATGTGTATTCATTTATTATTTGTCCATTTTAGTTACTAAAATTGAATTTAATGTTTAGTTACTAAAATTGAATTTAATGATTTACAAAAAACTTATTATTTTTTCAGGTTATTATACAACAAAACAAGTATTTTCATAATAAGTTAACAAAAAGTATGTTATCATTGGTTACTCTGTTCCATATTAATGCCCAAGTTTTTGCGTGGCTATGAACATTGACCTTGAGTAATAAAATTTTTAATTGGACCATACAGAAAATATTCTATCTTTTAATAATAATAATAATAATAATAGTATTTAACCCGGTACTTATGTATTAATGCCACTGCAGTTACAGATTTGGTGGTTTTTAAGTGCTGCCAATCTCAACCTAACATTTTTGCGATAAATTATAAAATAAAACTATATATTTAAAATTAAAACACTTTATTTAAAAACAAAGTAGTCAATAGGATTTCGGTGGAAAATGCGCCGATAAAGAGTTTAACATATATTCAAAACAGTCTCTTTTTTCTTTCACATGATGCGGTCGCCCTATGAACTCTGATAAATAAGATTCCAATTGATGTCTCACTGTCCACTTTAGTCTCTTTTTCCTCCATTTAGCACTGCCCCACATTCTCTCAACTGTTTGTGTATGAACTCCAGTATCAGGGTAAATAAAATTGTATTTATGATTCCCTTTAGCGTGTAGGAATCCACATATCGGATAAATTAAGGTGCTTTTCACAAAATTTAATCAAGATCAATTTCTCTCACCAGTAGTATATGAATCTCAAAACTGAACAGAATGGAATTATCCCACTTGCTGATCAGACTGTCGTAAATTATATTTCCAAAACTTGCATTTACCAAAATAAAGTTTCATGTCATGGGAATCGGTACATTTACATTTTTTTGGTGAAATATTTTGCTCCTGAAAAAATATAATTGCACCTCTTTCTATTTTTGGTAAATCCCAAATAAGCATTTTTGTAGCACTAGAACATGGCTTCAAAACGAGTGTTGGCACTTAAAAACCGCGAAATCTGTAGCTGTGATGGGGTTAATATGTATTTACTTTTGTCCCTGATCCTGGAAGATGATCTCCAACATTATGCAATCTCTTAACATTGGGAAGTGCAGCCCTACCATCTGGATGACTTCTTTTCCTTCCTCTTCTGATCTGAGTTGACGGACGTGGTTTCTGTCTGACACAGAAATCTCCAATCAATTCATCAGCTAAGCGGGATCGAAATTTCAAATGGGAAATTGGTTTACTTTTTGGATAAACTCGTTTTATAACATTTTTGTAAACAATAAAGGAATTCACAATTGTAGCATCAATGTAGTAATAAAAAAGCTTCATCCACCAACGGTGTGATTTCCAACTTATATTATAACTTGAGTGGTGTTGGTCAACCCCACCCATGTATTTATTATAATCCCTAATACTTGCTGGACAAGTAACAGATTCTCTTACACCATGACTATTTGTTCTAAGTACGTTACTTGTTTCATCTGCTTTGTGCATGGTACTAACCACACATACACTTTTTTCCCCTCTATCTTTCCACTTTGATATGCCAATATCTCCACTTGTGTACAAAGTCAATGTCACCTTTTCTCATTTTCTTATCGGGTTGAAGCTTTTCTTTAGGAAAAAACATTCTATCCTGGCGTATGGTAGCGCACAAAGAAATTTTTTTGTGCCAATCTTTTAATCATGTCTATATTAGAAAGGAAATTATCAAAGAAAATGCAATATCCAAAACCTTCAAATACTGTACTTAAGGCCATTACAACTCGTTCACCAAGTGTAGTAGAAATATCATTAATTTCTTTACCTTCATAAAAGTGCATACCTAAGCAATAACCAGTTGTAGCACAAGTGATGACCCATATCTTGAAACCTCGCTTTATGGGCTTCATAGGCATGTATTGTTTTAAAGAGCTTCGACCTTTAAATTTTACCATCGATTCATCTATTGATAAGTATCTAGACAGGTGAAAATTTTGTTTGAAAATGGTGTTGAGGTGATCTTGAAATGGTTTGAATTTGTAACATTTATAATCCGGATGTCCTCTCTGTGGCATTTTACTATTGTCATTTAAATGAATAAAGCTTAATATTCTTAAAAAACGTTTTACTGGCATAATTTTTGCAATTCTGGAATTGTAAAAGTTCATATCTGAACTCCAATACAGTCGCATACTTGGTAAGTTGTGAAACCCCTTTACAATCAATATGCCAAATAAAAGCCTTTAATTCATCAATTGTCAAATTTAGGTCTACATTATTTTGAGTTGCGTACAAATTAGATTGTTGAACTATGTAATCCATGAATGAAAATGTCAGAAATAATGAAAATATTTTAAATGGACTATCAATGTCAACCTGAACATTATTTGCAATGCCAAATGGTTCTTCAAATTTGGATTCACTAAAGTTTGTGGGTACCTGACCAACTTTTTCCCATTTGAAATCATCATCTTTAGGTGGTAATTCCTCTTCTGGTTCATCTACTTCATCAATTGCAGATTGTTGCATAAAAATGTTAACTTCAGGATCATTGTCTTGTGATGTACTTGCATTTAGAGTATTTGTTGGTAGAAAGTCATCGGCATCGGAATCACCAACAACATCAGAGTTTTCTGCCATCTCATGAGTGCAGAGTTTTCTGCCATCTCATGAGTGATAAATAGAAGTATTTCACTATCATTGAGACTTTTACTACTGAGGTCCATTTCTGAAACATAAGAATTGAAGAACAATGTTAGATAGTAAAAAAAGGACTGATAACAATAATAAAAATTTTAAGAAAATCAAATCTATGTAGTAAATCAAATCAAATATTTTTACAGAATAAACATTTAGTAGATATTTATTGAACATTTCCAAGTGAACATTTTGGTTGACTTTTTGAAGTGAATTCATATGCTAATAAATGTTTATAACCTTACTATTATTAAATTTATAGTTTTAGATTTTTTGTTATGACAAGGTTATATTGTAAAAAGATAATGAACATGAAATAATTGTATACAGAATTCCAGGATATTGTATGAATGTTTTACAGACCAACAATTTTAGTACCTAACCTATAAGCCAGAATTACTAAATTAGTAATACTTTTAGGCCTATTATACATATTTTTGAATTTGGAAAATTTGCTTCAACAATTTCTACACCCAATTACAACGTTTTTACCCTCCAAATACAGTTTTTTGCTTCAATCAACCATAACAATAACTTTACATTTTTTACATTCAAACATACACACTATGGGAAGTAGGATGACATAACCTTCCTTTTGATTTTGGTTTATAACATCCTAGGGACAACAAACAGGATGAAACTGTTGTCATATTTAGAAAATAGAATGTACAAGGAATCACAATCAATATTTATATTCCTCCAATATTTTAAATATTAGTTTAAAAATTATTTATAAATTGTTATTATAAACGATTTTGAGGTTATCTCAATATTGTTCGTTTTGCGTACAAATAAAACACCAACCACTACTAAAAGTGTAGTTTTATTATACAAATATATTAAAAATAATATTTATATATTATGATTTTTAACTTACCTTGTAAAATATTGCTGTATAGTGATCATAAATCATTAATTACTGCTACCACAACAGTTCCCTTGAAAGTTCACAGCGTAAGTGAATCACTGGTACATATGAAGACCATTTTCTAGACAACGCGATTTAGGTGGCATAGACGCGGCAAATTTAAAAAGTGGTGCATTTGAGTGTTACCAGGACCTCTCCTGTATAACTTCAGTGATAATATATTTACACAGTGATCTGAAACGGCCATTGGTACATATATGTACCAGAGATCTATAAAGGGTTAAAATACTACATACAGTGTGATAAAAATTAACAGAAATATTTCTAATCTGAACTATATATCTAATTCATATTATATTTATGAAAGTTTGTGTGTTTGTTATTTAATCACGCTTTAACCACTGGACCAATTGAGATGAAATTTGGTAGGAATATGGTTTAAGTATCAGAGATACACATAGGCCTATTCCCGTTTTACAAAACGTCATTATACTACTTACCCAGGCCAAAATAATTATCAGTTTTTAGTTTTGTGGCATGTGTTAACTGAAGTTATTTACTGGACCTGTGATTTAGGTACCTGAGATGAACATAAATTCAATCCTATTTTAAGAATCTTAATCTGTATTTATTTATTGCAAAATTATTGCTTTTAATGTAACATTTTCAATATTTTAGTTGAAAATTTTTTCAAAACTGACTTCCAATTGTTAATTTGTGTTGAATTTTTAATATTATATTTAAAAAAATCCCTACACAGAGTGCCAATTGTAAGGTAGTATATATATTTGTGTAATTACATTATATGAAAAAATGATAAATATGCAATGTAGCATATCCTTATTTTTCGATATTTTTTTACTAAAATGCTTTATTATGTGCCCAAAAGCAAGAATCCAAAATATGAAAGCACGAGAAGTACGATAAAATCGAAAATAAAAGTGGCCAACATAACCTCATAATTGCTAACCGGCGAAAATCATTAACGTGTTGTAAATCGGTAAATCAATAAAAAGACGTCCAACACGGGTTTTGGGTGAAAAGAAACCAATTTTTTAAAAGAATACTGCATAACCAAACTGACACGGTTGTTAGGCCTAACAAGGTGATGCGTGAAAAAACCTTTATATTTTTTTAAAAAAGAGTACTATATATCCTGACACGGTTGTTGGGCCTATCACAATGATACGTGAAAAAACCATTATATTTTTTTAAAGAATACTACATATCCTAACTGAAACGGTTGTCAGGCCTAACACGGTGATGCGTGAAAAAACCTTTATATTTTTTTAAAGACTACTACATTCCCAACTGACACGGTTGTTGGGCCTATAATGGTGATGTGTGAAAAAAACCTTTATTTTTTTTAGAATACTACATAACCTAATTGACACGGTTGTTAGGCCTAACACGGTGATGCTTGAAAAACCTTTATATTTTGTTAAAGAATACTACATATCCTAACTGACATGGTTGTTGGGTCTAACACGGTGATGCGTGAAAAACCTTTATATTTATTTAAAGAATACTGCATATCCTAACTGACATGGTTGTTGGGTCTAACACGGTGATGCGTGAAAAACCTTTATATTTATTTAAAGAATACTGCATATCCTAACTGACACGGTTGTTAGGCCTAACACGGTGATGCGTGAAAAAACCTGTATATGTTTTTAAAGAATACTACATAACCTAACTGACACAGATGTTGGGCCTATAATGGTGATGTGTGAAAAAAATTTTATATATTTTTTAAAGAATACTCCATAAGCTAACTAACATGGTTGTTAGGCCTAACACAGTGATCCATTAAACAAACCTTTATTTATTTTTTTATAAGAGTACTCCAAACCTAACTGACACGGTTGTTGGGCCTGATATGGTGATGCATGAAAAAACCTTTATATTTTTTTAAAGAGTACTCCATAACTTAACTAACACGGTTATGCATAAAAAAACTTCTATATTTTTTTAAAGAATACTGCATAACCTAACTGACATGGTTGTTGGGCCTATTATGGTGATGTGTGAAAAAAACTTTATTTTTTTTTTAAAGCGTACTCAAAACTTAACTAACACGGTTGTTGGGCCTAACACGGTGATGCGTAAAAAAACTTCTATATTTTTTTAAAGAATACTTCATAACCTAACTGACATGGTTGTTGGGCCTATTACGGTGATGTGTGAAAAAAACTTTATTTTTTTTTAAAGCGTACTCAAAACTTAACTAACACGGTTGTTGGGCCTAACACGGTGATGCGTGATCTTTGATGTATGTTAATGATTGCGGGCAAAGCCGTGACGGGTAGCAGCTGATCATATTATATTTCTGAAAGTTTATTTTCGTGTATTTGTTTCTTATTCAATCACACTTTAACTACTGGACCAAATGAGATTAAATTTGGAGTGAACACGCTTTAGATATCTGAGATAAACACAATACTATTCCAGTTTAATTGTATAATAGTGACTTTTTAATAATACTGTATTTTATTAAAATATGACAGCACCCTTTTTTAGAGTATCGAGTAGCAAAAATTTATGTCTTGGCCGAAAACCATAAATCGTATAATATTGTATATAGAAATATATTAAAATGAAATGACCTATTCTGATTTTGAAAATCTACTCTAAATTTTATTGCCTACATTATAATTGCAGGCAAAGCCGCAAGGGGTAACAGCTAGTATATATATATATATATATATATTACATTATAAGGGATAGAACATCCCTTGTGAAGCTGTTGGTGAATTTTACAAAACACTTGCTTTTGTTGAAATCCATAAATACAATAATATATTAATTATCGAAAAATCCCAGAAAAATTAAGTTTTCATTTTAATCCAAACTAGGTTTATAATTTTATAAGTTTTTTTTCATCTAAAATGGCAAAATTAAAGAGGAGAGGATAGTTCTGGCTGCTATGTATAAATGTGTATACACACACACACACATATATGTATATATATATATATATATATATATATATATATACACACACACAAACTTTCATTCTGAAAGTATCACAATAATGATACCTAATACTAGATAAATAAATATTAATGAAAAAAGTTATCATTTAATTACCACAAAGTATTTTTTTTTTTTTGAAAAGGCTTATTACCTTCATCTGGGCTGCTATAAATACCATTTTCAAAAAAATTTTGAAGTGATCAATTATGTTACTTATGAGTAGAAACTGCCTTACTGACATGCATACAGTTTTAATGGTCCTTGGAATCTTAAGAATATAATAAATTAATTAATTTGATTTTTGGTAATATGTATTTGCAACTTACAAAACAATAAACTTGAATTGATTATCTTGTGTGGTGTGGCTTTAGGTACATCAGTTATGAAAATGTTCACTAGCAATGAGCAAAGAACAGCACATTGTTTGAGGCCTACTTCAGTCAGGATATTAATGTAACTGGTCATCATTTAGTATATAGCCATGGATCATTCGGAAAGTGTTTTAACATATTAACTGTTTTATGTAGGTCGCTGACATACAATTAATAATTACCATTAATAATTGAGTTCTCCACATCATGTTGAAAGAGCTGTTGTTGTTTATTAAGACACATATCTTATTCTCCTATATTGAATAAATTTCTGATGCTATGTGTAAATCTTAACACAGGGTTCATAGTTGTAAAATGGCTACCTGAAAGCAGCTTGATTATTGGAAGGAATTTTTTTATTCTCTCCAATTATTTGGAGAGAATAATTATAGTCTTGCAAATGATTCTTTCCATTATTTTGCAATTATTGGGATCAGGAATATTGATCTACAAGATGAATCTGAAGAAATTGTTCTTTCTGCACATGACTGATATATAATGTGTTAGTTCTTCGCCATTCTTGCAAGTTGTATGTTATTAGATTTATCTGCTGTCTCCGAGTGTGTTCCTTTTTTTCGTCAATGCTTCTAGCTTGTCACTCTAAAACAGCCTGTAGATTTTTATTCTCCCTTTGGGTACTTATTGCCTTGAAACCTATAGTAGTGCTTTGCAGCTGTGTCTCAAACGCCACCAATCCACAAGACCATCTACCTACTATCAGCACATACATACAGAAATGTTTGTATGTGAAAATACATTTCTGTAGTTTACTGTTGTACAGAATAGAAAATCAAGAAGAGTATATATATAATTTGGATATAGTATAGTTTCTTACAATAAAAAGTAATATTTTATAGCAGTATGGTAAATTTAGCTTACATTACTTTTGTTGAACTGAAAAGAACCAGGGGGAAACAGGAGATGTACCAGGTCATGTAGCATTCTGCCTGGGTTACCAACGCTAATGTTCTTAACTCTGTAGTGTTGGAACATTAACTGAATTCTTTGGTGTAATTGGAAATATTTAATGGAGGGCAGCAAAACATTCACATAAAAATTCAAGAGAAGGTGTAACAGGACAAGTGAAAAAAACAATAGTGTGCTAAAATTCATCCTGCAGAAAAATCAGTGTAACTACTATGCTATGTTCATTTTCAGTTTAGGTAATATTGAGATATATTATTTTAATGTTGTAAAATAAGTACACATTTTTTAAAAAAGAGAAAGGGGGTGTACTGATTTTTTTTTTTAATTTTAAAGTGAAAAGCATATTGAGGCTAATGTCGAATGCCTAAATGTGAGTGTGTGTTACAATCAGGTACTGGAATTTTAGCACACAGCGACATAGGAAAACAGGTCTAATTGACAAAAATTAACAACCAATTCAGAAAATCATTTTATTAATGGTGACAGTTACTTAAATTTAATTTTGACAACAAAAATTTCAAACACTTGTAATTTTTTTTTTTTAATTTAGAAATTTAAAAATTGTTTTTTCCTTGAAAAAATTAACTATCTCCATCATATGATTTAATATGACAGTGCTGGAATCATTACTGTTCAAGAAATCATGGATTTGGCCCTCTCCGGGTTTCATCACTCTCTGGCAATGATGGTACTGGCTTATTTGGTAGAGTAAAAATTGACCTTTTACGTCTACCTCCTGAAAAGATGACAAACAATTAGTATTATAAAAACCAGAACAAAAAATCTATTTGTGATTTATTACAAAAAAAGTAAATTAGACATAATCTAATTACAAATTGAAAAATAATTATCATATCGAGTATTTCCTCATAGGATAACAATGAGGCTCCTATGTTTTTTTTTGTTGGTCATATTTTTATAGAATATAAAATATTGTTTGGTCTTATAAAACCTAAAAAATATTCAAAATAAAGATGGTCAGTACAAAAAGAAAGCTGACCAAGAGAATGTGTTTGCTTCACAACAATGCTGCTTCTTTTATGTTTTAGAAAATTATGCAACTACAAAGTTTAGGCTATATACAATTACTCACTAAATTTTGTCAAAGGTTTTGTTATTTTATTCTGAAATATATTTAATACTACTGAATTCATTAAGCTCCCATATCTACCTATGTTTGATGATATTATTCTAAAGAAAAATGGATTTATCTTCTCTCTGTATTAACACATATATTTTTTTTTTTTTGTAATGTACACAGTAAAAACATTATGCATAACATTAACAGAAGCATATGTTCGGTAAAAAGAAATTGTATTCAAAACAAAGCTTGCTACAGAGTGAATTATGTTTTTACCAGCAAAACATAACTGCAGTAAGACCTTGTTCATTAAACTGTAATTTTTATAATATTTTTTAAAAGTAAGTAAACAAATGATAACTAAACATTATCATAATGTGAATCTTGCAAGTGATAATAAAGGTATTTCATATAGTTATATATTTCATATAATACATACAAATATATTTACTGTTATACAAACAACAGAATCAGTAAAAGTTTATGAAAATTTTGGAAATATAAAATTCATTCAATAGAAAATAAAATTTTACTGCAGTACAGTAAAGTTAACTTACGTTCCTCGTTTAACATGTTTAACGGCATGTTATGACGTACACGATAGTCAATTAAGAGTTGTAACAACTCGTCCATAACTTGCATGTACCTAGGAACTCCGTCTCCATTATTCGCCACAATTTGTTCTGGGTGATTCTGTTCCCCATCATTTGAGTTGCCTAAAATAAGATACAAATTTAAAAATAAATAATTTACGACTTTGTTGCTACTGACTCTAGGCTGTTGTAGTGACGCCCACATTAAAAAATTAAGAACTCATCCTTTTTAAATTTAGAATGGTTATTTTCATTGTTGATTATAAAGACTGGAAAGACCTTAATTGTACACTCATTTTGTGGATGTGATTGCTTGTTTAGTTTACGAATGATTTTTCACATTATTTGCATATAGGTTACTACTCTATCCCAGTGCATTATAAATTAAAAATATGTAATTTACCCACCTCTTTCCTCTGATTCTGAACGTCTACGAAAATCACCTGACATATTTTATGTAAATGAAAATTCAAAAAGTTCTGTTTTCCAAACCTAAAACAAGAAGGACATTTAATTATTAAACCTAAAACTAAATTATTAATTTAATTGATAGTTACTGTCCAATTAATTTCATAAAAAATCTTATCACCATGAACAAAAATTGTATAGTCTGAATTATGTTCATCATAGATACAACAATCAAATTAACAATACATTAAATTTTTTGTGTTGAGAGTGATTAGATTTTTTGTAATTGTTTACTAAATACTACAGTTTTACAATACAATATTTTGACATATCAGCAAAAGAATAAGTCTAGCAGAAGAGTTATTGGAGAAGAAAATACATTTCTTTATATATATATATATATATATATATATATATATATATATATATATATATATACAGCTTATCTGGTGAATGTCAAGAATCAAAACAAAAAACTGCAACTGTTGCATCTTTTGTGTTTACAATTTTTCATATGATATTTATATAAAAACTAAAAGGCAAAAAAAAAAACAAAGCAATATCTACAGTTGCAACCACAACTAAGCATTCATGGCAAAAAAAAAAAAAAAAAAAAAAAAAAAGTTACAATAAACAACAATGATTTTCATTGTTTACTATTAATACCTGTTATTTTTAATTAAAACAATAGAAACTATATAAAGGACTTAACCTAACATGGTTTTGTGACAAAATATAGCCTTTTGCCTGCAAAGTGTGATGACATATGCATTGAAACTTTAATGTTTCCTTATCAATTTGACAAATATTATCGCACTTAAAAGCGAATATGAATCTTTAAAAATGCCATGATTTATAAGACAATTGACTGCATGACAGTAATCGCAACTGAGAAAAAGGCAAATCACTAACTTCGCAAATAACAGCTCCCATGCAACACTATCACTGTAGGAATTAGAACTATGAATGCACTGATAATGACATATGAAGACACATGTTGGTGACCTTGGTTAGTAAAACTTCCATGCTTCATGTGATGTAAATATAGATCCATTAAAAATTGCATAAAACATAACTTATTGTAACAAATTATATCTTCAACAGTTGAATAACTTAATTCAGTAATAAAGATTATAATAAACGTAAATTTTATTACTTTTATAAACCACCTGAAAGTGCAGAAATACAAAAACCTAACATGGTTTTGTATGGCATGTAGATGTGTATTCATTTATTATTTGTCCATTTTAGTTACTAAAATTGAATTTAATATGAAATTATTTATTTTACCATGCAATATTTGTTGTGTGTTTTTTACCATATGAGAGATTTACAAAAATTGCTACTTAATTTTTGAGGATAAAAAAAATTCATGTTATAATATAGCAAAACAAGTATTTTCATAACAAGATAAAAAAAAGTATGTTATCACTGATCACTCTATTCTTTATTAATACCTCAAAGTTTTTGCGTGGCTATGAACATTGACCAAGAGTAATAATATTTTTAATTGGAATTATTCCACTTGCTGATAACAGTGTCATAAATTATATTTCAAAGACTTGCCTTTACCAAAATAAAGTTTCATGTCATGGGAATTGGTACATTTACTTTTTTTTGGTGAAATATTTTGCTCCTGAAAAATAAAATTGTACTTCATTCTGTTTTTGGCAAATCCCAAATACGCATTTTCGTAGTACGAAAAAATGACATTAAAAAGAGTGCCGGCACTTAAATACCGCAAAATCAGTAGTTGCGTTGTCGTTAATACACAAGTACCTTTATCCCCCTAATCAGAAAATATCTTAAAACTAATTGGCATTCAAACTTGTAATTTATTAATTTTTTTTTCTTTTCAAGCATGTTAAAACAATAAATTTTCAGTGACTAATGAAGTCGCTAGAAATTTTTGGTCACACTAATCTAGAGTTTTAGAAAACACAAATGTGTTGGTATTCAAATTGTCCATTACTAGGAATCAACAGTATTTTGGTACTTACCAAATAGCAAAACACTTGAGAGTTTAGTGTTTTTTAAAAATATTTTTGTCCTTTATTATATACTTTATTATCTAATTACAAGGCATTAATTTGCATAAGATTAAATTTCCTATAATAAGTTAAGATTTTCTGCAATTTTTAACAGAACTATTTTCTGATGTCACAAGCAAGTATATTGAATTGAGTAGGCATGATTTCATACACCAATAGTGCTTGCTCCATATCAGCCTGTAACTAATTTCTACAAGTTTAACAGGTTTTATGCTATAATATTGATTAAGTTCTTGAAGTTTTTTCATAATTGATTAGTTACTAATATGTTAAAATTATTTACATATACATTCAATAAAATGTTTTGCAACAAAAAACAAATTAAATTACTAAATCACACAATAGTAATGGTTAGGTTATTCATGTTGTAGAACTTATCCCTATACAGTATTACAAATAATAAATTTAAGTCACTGTTTTGATGTTCAAAATACAAAAAAACATTTATGGTTTCACAGAAATACTAAGTGTTGCTCCACTTGAATTGTTATTAAAAAATGTAACCTGCACAAGAAAATTGTTGTACAAATGAAGGAATGGCACTTTCAACACATCAACCAGCAAAGAAAATAGGTTCCTTTGTCTAAAAGTACTTTTTCACCACATTTCTCAATGAATTTTTTATTCAGTTTAATATGTTGTTTAAATGCTTAATATCACTTAAGTGGAGACAGAGGTTAGTTTTGATTCATTATATGAATGATGTTATTTACTGCTTTACAATAAAAAATATAAAGTGATTTATGGATAAACACTAGCTTATAAGTATTTTACCTTTGAGGTTTCTCGAATTATAGAACTTGTAATTAATATTAATTACTACATCAACACTTAAAATTTTGTAATGTGCCAACACGTCCTCCTCCGTTAAAATCGCAGAGGGTAGAGACCTAGAGAATGTGATTTTCCGGTAATGTGTTCAATGCCATAAGATCACGTCTTCATTCAAAATGTACCATGCTGCAGTGTTACAAGAAGAATTAAAATTTAATCTTATATTATGTATAATAATTATATTAAAGTCAAATTTCATAGCTAAATTTAAAATGAAAACGTATACATTTATAAAATAAAAATTGGGTGAATATTTTATAAATTAATGTCATTACAAAGAATATAAATACTACATACACTGTGATAAAAATTAACAGAAATGTTTCTATTCTAAACTATGTGTTACATTATATATATATATATATATATATATATATATATATATATACACACTATATATATATAATATATATATATATATATATATACATTTTTTTTTAATTTTCTTTATTTATGAATATGTATACTTATGTATACACAAACACACCTTATTTTTATAAGGGGTTATTATTGTTTGTAATGCTTTTGGTGAATTTAACAAAACACTCGCTTTTGTTGAAATCCATAAATACAATAATATATTTATTATCGAAAAATCCTAAAAAAAATTAATTTTTATTTTAATTCAAATTAGATTATAATTTTTATAATCTAAAATGGCAAAATTAAAGTGGAGAGGTGAGGTTTGACTGCTATGTATAAACTATATACATTTAAACACATACATACATATATATATATATATATATATATATATATATATATATATGTATATATATGTACACACACACACACATACATTCTGAATGTATTACAATAATGATACCTAATACTAGATAAAAAAATGAATAAATAGTTATCCTCTAATTACTTAAAAGTATTTTTTTTTTTTTTTTTTGACAAGGCATATTACCTTGATCAGGGCTGCTATGAAGTACCATTTTTACAAAATTTTGAAGTGATCGATTATATTGTTAATTACTAAAAACTGCTTTATTGATAGGCAGACATGTACACAAAGTTTTAAGGGTCCATGGAATCTTAAGGATATTAATTAATTAATTAATTAATTTGATTGTTGGTAATATGTATTTGCAACTTACAAAATAATAAACTTGAATTAACTTGTATGGTGTCACTTTATATACATCATTTATGAAAATGTTCAATAGCAATGAGCAAAGAACAGCACATTGTTTGAGGCCTGCTTCAGTCAGGATATGAATGTAGCTGGTCTTCATTTAGTATATAGCCATCGATGATTCAGATAGTGTTTTAGCATATTAACTGTTTTATGTAGGTCTCTGACCTTAATTAATAATTGAGTTCTCCACATCATGTTGAAAGTGCTGTTGAAGTTTATGAAGACTGCTATGTTATTCTCCTATTATGAATGAATTTCTAAAGCTCTGTGTAATACCCTGAGTAAACAGGGTACATAGTTGAATAATGGCAACATGAAAGCAGCTTGATTATTGGAAAGAATTATTTTGTTCTCTCCAATTATTTGGAGATAATAATTGTAGTCTTGCAAATGATTCTTTGCATTATTTTTACGATTATTGAAGTCAGAGAGATTGATCTGTAGGATGAATCCGAAGAAATTGTTCTTTTTGTACCTGACTGATATATAATGTCTTTGCTCTTCGCCATTCTTTGTAATTGCATTTAATTGCTCTGTTTCTCAGTGTGTTCCTTTTTTTCGTCAGGTCTTCCAGCTTGTCACTCTAAAAGAGTTTGTAAGTTTTTATGCTCCCTTTGGGGACTTATTGCCTTTACGCCTACAGTAGTGCTTTGCAAAACTCTTCATGATTGCATATGAAGGTATGTCCAAAATGTTTTCCATTTGTCTATACCTGTTAACATTTAAACTACATAAATTAATTTTTATACATATGTTTATCTTGGCAAGACAATATTATGGAAAAAGTGGAAACAAATACTCCAACTATTTATAAAATCACAGTCTTCCAAAATTTGTAAATTAAAACAACATAAAATCATAGAGGTTTCAAAATATTAAAAACAATTCTTTTGTTTTTTTGTTACAAAAAATTGTATGTAGTGTTATCAAACATGATGATAAATTTTATTGTAATGCTTAAACCTTAGTGCAGACTCACTACAAAAAGGACATTTATGTAGTTTTAAAACAGATGATTATGTGCCAAAATAATAAGATATGATGTAATATCTAATAAACCAAGAAATGTTGTAACAGTGAAATAAAGGGGGGGGGAGAAGGAGAGGAAAGGAGAGGAGGGAGGGGGAGAGGAAAGTTGTTTTTAAAATATTTTGTAAATCTTGTAATTGTATGTTACATTAATTTAAAAATTTTAGATGTTTGCAATTTAGAAAATGGATGAAATAATTTTTCAACATTTCCCCCTAAAATGTGAAAGTCTTACCAACATAAATATATGTATGAAATTTAATTTGTGTAGTCGAAACAGTTATTGAATAATAATTGAAAAAAACACACACAAACAGATGGAAAATGAAGCATTTTTAGGACATACCTTCAAAGGAATTATATTTTTTAATCAGCCAGTATATTTACCTATAGGTATTATAATACAGTTGTCCTTTCCCTTAACACTCCATCAGTTGCACTATAAAAATAAAGATATAAAGAGGTAAAGATATTGTCATACATTTGAACATTGATATATTTGAGTCTTTGCCACATATTTTCCAAAATTCATTAACCCCTCCAAAACCATACATAATTTCTTTTCAAAAATACAACATTATAAGAGTAATGACATAGACAGTGCCAATTTAGAAGTCAAGAGTGCCCCAGGCACTTCGTAACAAAGCGTTTACCCATTCTTGATTTTATATAAAATATATTAGCTGTGTACCTGGGTTTCTCTGCAATAATTTTCCCACTAAACTAAATTTTCTTTAAGATTAGTTTTTTGTGTTTAAAGTCTGACTATTGTGGACACTTGGGCTAATGCAGATGATGGGATGATTTATAGTGTATGAAAATGCTAAGGCCTGTCTGGGAATCGAAAACGGGTCCTGGGGCTGAAAGCCAAGTACGCTATCAACTAGACCACCGAGATGGCTCATTTGTTTTTGGCTTTTCCAATGGATGAAAAGTGAAAAAAAAATTTAGACAATTCATTTATAGTCTACAGCACATGAAGACATTCATTTTTAAAATAAATCAGGCATTTTGAGTGGATGCCATCTTATATCGAATGTGTAAATTGTTTAAAGTAACACAAACCATAATAATGATTAACAAATGTAAAAAGTTTCATTGAAATTTGTCACTTCATTTTCTGGTGAAATACGCACTAATTTGGCTTTGTAACCTAGTGAAGAACAAATGAAGGCATTTTGAGTTCCTGTCATTTTGTTTCAAATAGGTATATGATAGTTTAAAACTTTGTCATAGCTACATATAACAAAGAAATAATGTTTCATAAAAATTCATGAGAAAATTTTTTTGGTGAAAAATGAAAAAATAGTGCTAAAAACAAAGATTTTCATGTTTTAGAATTATTTTTTAAGCCACTTAAAATATTATATTGTTCAACCCAGCCTTACTCCACATCTAGAAAGAAGGAGAGCTAACATTCAAAATCTTAACTTTGTAGGTTTTGTTGTTTTTTTACCATGTTTTGCTTGATCATTAATGGACTAGATACATGCTACAAATTATGTATTTTTTTTTCATAACTATGCTAGGAATCACATAGGCAACATATTCACCATACATTTTGGACTCATTAAGATAGTATGCCTGCCTACTCATAGCATTAAACATAATCGTTAAGAAAGATTTTTTCTTTTCAAGCAGAACTTAATGCAGATTAAATCGTATTCCTAGGAGCAAGACACATCTACAGTAAAATCTTGTTGAATAAACTGTAAGTTTATAACATTTTTGAAAGTGTAAAAACAATCGATAACCAAAAATAATGATTAAGTAAATCTTGTATGTGAAAATAAACATTTCTGTAGTTTACTATTGTACAGAATAGAAAATCAAGAAGAGTATATATATATAACTTGGATATGGTATAGTTTCTTGCAATAAAAAGTAATATTTTATGGCAGTACGGTAAATTTAGCTTACATTACTTTTGTTGAACTGAAAAGAACCAGGGGGAAACAGGAGATGTACCAGGTCATGTAGCATTCTGCCTGGGTTACCAACGCTAATGTTGTTAACTGTGTAGTGTTGGAACATTAACTGAATTCTTTGTTGTAATTGGAAATATTTAAAGGTGGGCAGCAAAACATTCACATAAAAATTCAAGAGAAGGTGTAACAGGACAAGTGAAAAAAACAATAGTGTGCTAAAATTCATCCTGCAGAAAAATCAGTGTAACTACTAAGCTATGTTCATTTTCAGTTTAGGTAATATTGGGATATATTATTTTAATGTTGTAAAATGAGTATACATTTTTTAAAAAAGAGAAAGGGGGTTTACTGATTTTTTTTAAATTTTAGGTTGAAAAGCACATTGCGGATAATGTCGAATGCCTAAATGTGAGTGTGTGTTACAATCAGGTACTGGAATTTTAGCACACAGTGACATAGGAAAACAGGTCTAATTGACAAAAATTAACAACCAATTCAGAAAATCATTTTATTAATGGTGACAGTTACTTAAATTTAATTTTGACAACAAAAATTTTGACCACTTTGTAATTTTTTTTTTTAATTAAGAAATTAGAAAATTGTTTTTTCCTTGAGAAAAATTAACTATCTCCATCATATGATTTAATATAGACAGCGCTGGAATCATTATTGTTCAAAAAATCATGGATTTGGCCCTCTCCGGGTTTCATCACTCTCTGGCAATGATGGTACTGGTTTATTTGGAAGCGTGAAACCTTTTACGTCTATCAGCTGAAAAGATGACAAACAATTAGTATTATAAAAACATTACTTAATTGTGATTTATTATAAAAAAAAGTAAATTGGACATAATCTAATTACAAATCAAAAAATAATTATCATTGTTATCCTATGAGGCTCGTATGTTTTTTTTGTTGGTCATATAGAATATAAAATATTTTTTGGTCTTACAAAACTTCAAAAATATTCAAAATAAAGATGGTCAGTACAAAAAGAAAGCTGACTAAGACAATGTGTTTGCTTCACAACAATGTTGCTTCTTATATGTTTCAGAAAATTATGCAACTACAAAGTGTAGGCTATATACACTATTCAACAAATTTTGTCAAAGGTTTTGTTATTTTATTCAGAAATATATTTAATTCTCCTGAATTAATTAAGATCATATATCTACCTATGTTTGATATTATTGTAAAAAAAAAATAATTTTATCTTCTCTCTGTATTAAAATATATCTTTTGTGTGTAATGTACACAGTATAAACATTATGCATAACATTAACAGAAGCATATGTTGAGTAAAAAGAAATTTTATTAAAAACAAAGCTTACTACAGATTGAATTATGTTTCTACCTGCAAAACAAAACTGCAATAAGACCTTGTTCAATAAACCATAAGTTTTATAATATTTCTTAAATGTAAGTAAACAAATGATAACTAAACATTACCATAATGTGAATCTTACAAGTAAAAATATATTACATATAGTTTTACATTTCACATATCAGATTCAAATATAGTTACTGTTATACAAACAACAGAATCAGTAAAAGTTAATGAAATTTTTGGAAATATAAAATTCATTCAATAGAAAATACAATTTTACTGTAGTACAGTAAACTTAACTTACATTCCTTGTTAACCACGTCTAAGGGCATGTTATGACGTCTATGATAGTCAGTTAAAAATTGTAAATAATCAATAAAAACTTGGACGCATCCAGGAACTCCTCCATTATTCGCGTCATTTTGTTCTGGGTGATTCTGTTCCCCATCATTTGAGTTGCCTAAAATAAGATACAAATTTATAAATAAATAAGTTACAACTTTGTTGCTGCTTACTCTAGGCTGCTGTAGTGACACCCACTTTAAAAAATTAAGAAGTCATCCTTTTTAAATTTAGAATGGTTATTTTCATTGTTGATTAAAAAGGCCGGAAAAACTTAATTGTACATTCATTTTGCGGATGTGATTGCTTGTTTAGTTTACGAATGATTTTTCACATTATTTGCATATAGGTTACTATACTTACCAGTGCATTATAAATTAAAATTTTGTAATTTACCCACCTCTTTCCTGTGACTGTGAACGTCTTCGAAAATTCCCTGACATGTTTGATGTAGCTAAATGTAAACAAAATTCAAAAAATGAAAAATGTTGTTTTCCAAACCTAAAACAAGAAGGAAAATTATTAATTTTGTTGATAGTTACTGTCCCATTAATTTCATAAAAAATCTTGTCACCATCAACAAAAATTGTATATTCTGAATTTGTTCATCATAAATACTACAATCAAATTAACAATACATTAGATTTTTTTGTAATTGTTTACTAAATACTACAGTTTTACAATGCAATAATTTGACATATCAGTACAAGAAGTTACTGTATTTCTCTTTAAGAATAAGTCTAGCAGAAAAAAAAGTCTTGTTCGAGAAAAAAATGTAATTCTTTATATATATACAGCTTATCCATTGAATGTTAAGAATCAAAACAGAAAACTGCAATGGTTGCATTTTCTGTGGCTACAAGTTTTCTTTTCATATTTATATAAAACCTAGTTGGTGTAAAACACCAGTTATAATAAACGACAATGATTATCATTGTTTATTATTAATGCCTGTTATTACTAATTAAAACTTTAGAAAAAGTAGAAACTTTAAAAAGGACTTAACCTAACACGTTTGCCTGCAAAGTATCCATGCCGTTTGCATTGAAACTTCAATGTTTCCTTATTAATTTGACAAATAATTTTGCACTTCGAAAACGAATATGAAAATTTAAAAAGCTATGATTTATAACTGACTACATGACTGTAATTGCAACTAACAGCTCCCATGCAACACCATCACTGTAAGAAAAGAACTATGAATGCACTGATAATGACATATGAAGGCACATCTTGGTGACCTTGGTGTAGTAAATCTACCATGCTTCATGTGATGTAAATATAGATCCATTAAAAATTGCATAAAACAATACTTATTGTAAGAAATTATATCTTCAACAGTTGAATATCTTAATTCAGTAATAAAGATTTATAATAAAAATAAAATTTATTACTTTAGTAAACCACCTGAAAGTGCAGAAATACTAAAACCTAACATGGTTTTGTATGGAATGTAGATGTGTATTCATTTATTATTTGTCCATTTTAGTTACTAAAATGGAATTTAATGAAAAAATTTTTTTCTCTTACATCACAATATTTGTTGTGTTTTTATACCATATGTAAAAGATGTTATTATACAGCAAAACAAGTATTTTCATAACAAGTTAACAAAAAGTATGTTATCATTGGTTTGTCTGTTCCTTATTAATGCCTCAAAGTTTTTGCGTGGCTATGAACATTGACCATGAGTAATAAAATTTTTAATTCGACCATATGGAAAATATTCTTTCTTTTAATAATAATAGTATTTATCCCGGTACTTATGTATTAATGCCACCACAGCCACAAATTTGGCGGTTTTTAAGTGCCGCCAATCTACACCTAACATTTTTGCGATAAATCATAAAATAAAACACTATATTTAAAATTAAAACACTTTATTTGAAAACAAAGTAGTCAATAGGATTTTGGTGGAAAATGCGCCGATAAAGAGTTTAACA
This sequence comes from Callitettix versicolor, assembly GCA_022606455.1. Classification (NCBI taxonomy): domain Eukaryota; kingdom Metazoa; phylum Arthropoda; class Insecta; order Hemiptera; family Cercopidae; genus Callitettix; species Callitettix versicolor. The sequence goes on along the minus strand of CM040182.1, from coordinate 64,307,487 downwards.
TAGATTCAAAACAGTCTCTATTTCCTTTCACATGATGCTGTAGCCATATGATGTCTCGCTGTCCCCTTGCCTCTTGTTCATCCATATAGCACTGCCCCACCTTCTCTCAACTGTTTGTAAATGAACTCCAGTATCAGCATCAATAAAATTGTATTTATGATTAACTTTATCATGTAGGAATACACATATCCGATAAATTAAGTTGCTTTTCACAAAATTTAATCGACATCAACTTCTCACACTAGCAGTATATGAATCTCAAAGCTGAACAAAATGGAATTATCCCACTTGCTTATCACACTGTCTTAAATTATATTTCCAAAACTTTGCGTTTACCAAAATAAAGTTTCATGTCATTTGAATTGGTACATTTACATTTTTTGATAAAATATTTCACTCCTGAAAAAAATAAAATTGCACCTCGTTCTGTTTTTGGCAAATCCCAAACATGCATTTTGTAGCACTAAAAATGCCATCAATAAGATTGTCGGCACTTAAAAACTGTAAAATCTGTAGCTGCGGTGGCGTTATTACGTAAGTATTTTTATTCCCTAATCAGAGAATATCTTAAAACTAATTGACATTCAAACTTGTAATTTATTAATTTTTTTTTCTTTTCAAGCCTGTTGAAACAATAAAATGTCACAATGACTAAGTCACTAGAAATGTATAGTCACACTAATTTAGAGTTTAGGGAAACACAAATGTGTTGGTATTCAAATTGTCCATTACTAGGCATCAAGAATATTAGGTTTGACAATTAGTATTTTGGTACTTGCCTAATAGCAAAACACTTGAAAGGTTAGTGTTTTAAAAAAATATTTTTGTCCTTTATTATCCAATTACAAGACATTAATTTGGAAAAAATTAAATTTTCTAGAATAATTTTTTCTGCAATTTTTAACAGAACTATTTTGTGATGTAACTAGGGAGTATATTGCATGGAGTGGGCATGATATCATACACCAGTAGGGGTTGCTTTATATGAGCCTATAACTAATTACTACAAGTTTAACAGGTTTTTTTCAATAATATTGATTAAGTTTTTGAAGTTTTTTCTTAATCGATTATTTACTAATAGTGTTACAATTACTTGCATATACATTTAATAAAATATTTTGCAAGGAAAAAATTAAATTAAATTACTAAATTACACTATACTAATGGTTAGGTTATTGAGGTACTTCCCAGTAATTTCCTCTTTTATTCGATCTTGTTATGGTAATATTCTCTTATTACAAATGCAAAAATATTCACATCACTGGTTAATACCTGTTTACCAGTACTTCATTAAAGCTAAGAATGCTTTAGGTTAAAATGAGAAGCAATTTCTGATTAAAAGGTACTGTCATAAATACTGAAATGTTTGAATACAAATGATTTGCTTGTTGTAGAACTTATCACTAGACAGTATAACAAATAATATATTTAAGTCACTGTTTTGATGTTCAAAATACAAAAAAACTTTTATGGTTTCACAGCAATACTAAGGTTTGCTCCATTTGAATTGTTAATAAAAAAATGTAACCTGTACAAAAAAATTGTTGTACATATGAACAAAAGGCCCTTACAACACATCAACCTGCAAAGATAATAGGTTCTGTTGTCTAAAAGTACTTTTGCACCACATTTCTCAATGAAGTTTTTTATTCAGTTTAATATGTTGTTCAATCCTTAATATCACTAAGTTATTTGAGTATATGAGACAGAGGTTAGTTTTGAATTATTATATGAATTTTATTAATACTGCTTTACAATAAAAAAAAAGTAGTAATTTATGATTAAACACTAGCTTGTAAGTATTTTACCTTTGAGGTTTCTCGAATTATAGAACTTGTAATTAATAGTAATTACTACAATAATGTTTAAAATTTTGTAATGTACCAACACGTCTTTCTCTGTCGGATGTACAGAAGTAAAGGAAGAATTAGGTGAAAATTTTATAAATTAATGTTATTACAAAGATTTGAAATACTTCATACACTGTGATAAAAGTTAACAGAAATGTATCTGTTCTAAACAGATACACACACACACACTCATATATATATATATATATATATATATATATATATATATATATATATATATATATATATATATTATATATGTACATACATACATATATGTATCAAATAAATACATATATATGTATTTAAATATTTTGTAAATATGTATATGTACGTGTATGCAAACACACTATATATTCATAAGGGTTTTTATCCCTTGTAAAACTGTTTTTTTACCCTGTGAATTTTACAAAACATTTACTTTTGTTGAAATCCTGAAAAAATTAGGTTTTTATTTTAATCCAAATTAGATTTATAATTTTATAAGTTTTTTTCATCTAAAATGGAAAAAATTAAAGGGGAGAGGAGTGGTCTGACTGCTATGTATAAACTATATACATACACACACACACACATATATATATATATAAACACACACACACACACACACACACACACACACACACACACACACACACATACATTCTGAACATTATCACAATAATGTTACCTAATACTAGATGAATAAAAAATATTGAAAAGTTATCATCTAAATACCACAAAATATATTTTTTTTATCAAGGCATAGCATCTTGATCTGGGCTGCCATAAGTACCATTTTCACAAAATTTTCATGTTACTGGTTATGTTGTTTCTTATTAAAAACTGTCTTACAGACAGGCAGACATGTACACAAAGTTTTACGGGTCCTTGGAATCTTAAGAATATAATAAATTAATTAATTTGATTTTTGGTAATATGTATTTGCAACTTACAAAATAATAAACTAGAATTTTGTTGCTTCAGATACATCATTTATGAAAATGTTCAATAGCAATGGGCAAAGAACTGCACATTGTGAAAGGCCTTCTTCAGTTAGTATAATTATGTAACTGATCTCCATTTAGTAAATTGCTACAGATGATTCAGATAGTGTTTTAGCATATTAACTGTTTTATGAGGTCTCTTATCTTAATTAATAATTGAGTTCTCCACATCATGTTGAAAGACCTGTTGGAGTTTATGGAGACAGCTATGTTATTCTCCTATTTTGAAAGAATCTCTATGCTCTGTGTAAACCTGAACACAGGGTACATAGTTGAATAACGGCAACATGCTTGAAAAACCTTTATATTTTGTTAAAGAATACTACATATCCTAACTGACATGGTTGTTGGGCCTAACACGGTGATGCGTGAAAAACCTTTATATTTATTTAAAGAATACTGCATATCCTAGCTGACATGGTTGTTGGGCCTAACACGGTGATGTGTGAAAAACCTTTATATTTATTTAAAGAATACTGCATATCCTAACTGACACGGTTGTTAAGCCTAACACGGTGATGCGTGAAAAAACCTGTATATGTTTTTAAAGAATACTACATAACCTAACTGACACAGATGTTGGGCCTATCATGGTGATGTGTGAAAAAATTTTTATATATTTTTTAAAGAATGTCCTTGGAATCTTAAGAATATAATAAATAAATTAATTTGATTTTTGGTAATATGTATTTGCAACTTACAAAACAATAAACTTGAATTGATTATCTTGTGTGGTGTGGCTTTAGGTACATCAGTTATGAAAATGTTCACTAGCAATGAGCAAAGAACAGCACATTGTTTGAGGCCTACTTTAGTCAGGATATTGATGTAACTGGTCGTCATTTAGTATATAGCCATGGATGATTCGGAAAGTGTTTTAACATATTAACTGTTTTATGTAGGTCGCTGACATACAATTAATAATTACCATTAATAATTGAGTTCTCCACATCATGTTGAAAGAGCTGTTGTTGTTTATTAAGACACATATCTTATTCTCCTATATTGAATAAATTTCTGATGCTACGTGTAAATCTTAACACAGGGTTCATAGTTGTAAAATGGCTACCTGAAAGCAGCTTGATTATTGGAAGGAATTTTTTTATTCTCTCCAATTATTTGGAGAGAATAATTATAGTCTTGCAAATGATTCTTTCCATTATTTTGCAATTATTGGGATCAGGAATATTGATCTACAAGATGAATCTGAAGAAATTGTTCTTTCTGCACGTGACTGATATATAATGTGTTAGTTCTTCGCCATTCTTGCAAGTTGTATGTTATTAGATTTATCTGCTGTCTCCGAGTGTGTTCCTTTTTTTCGTCAATGCTTCTAGCTTGTCACTCTAAAACAGCTTGTAGATTTTTATTCTCCCTTTGGGTACTTACTGCCTTGAAACCTACAGTAGTGCTTTGCAGCTGTGTCTCAAACGCCACCAATCCACAAGACCATCTACCTACTATCAGCACATACATACAGAAATGTTTGTATGTGAAAATAAACATTTCTGTAGTTTACTGTTGTACAGAATAGAAAATCAAGAAGAGTATATATATAATTTGGATATAGTATAGTTTCTTACAATAAAAAGTAATATTTTATAGCAGTACGGTAAATTTAGCTTACATTACTTTTATTGAACTGAAAAGAACCAGGGGGAAACAGGAGATGTACCAGGTCATGTAGCATTCTGCCTGGGTTACCAACGCTAATGTTCTTAACTCTGTCGTGTTGGAACATTAACTGAATTCTTTGGTGTAATTGGAAATATTTAATGGAGGGCAGCAAAACATTCACATAAAAATTCAAGAGAAGGTGTAACAGGACAAGTGAAAAAAACAATAGTGTGCTAAAATTCATCCTGCAGAAAAATCAGTGTAACTACTACGCTATGTTCATTTTCAGTTTAGGTAATATTGAGATATATTATTTTAATGTTGTAAATTTTTTTTTTTTTTTTTTTTTTTTTATTATTATAGCAATCTAGTAATACACTAATAAGCTATTTGTCCTTAACCTAAACTACTACGATACAACATTCCACTAAGGTCAATCCACTGACAATCCCTTAGTATATAATTAATAGTCACTTAACTAATGTGACCTAAGAGCTACACAGTTCCAATGGTTTAACTCTTTTCAATCTTCTCATTGAGACATCGCTGTTAAGTAGTTGGAGTGCTTCGACATTGATGTGCTGTTGCAATCTTCGTCTATGACCTCGTGCAAATTTACTGACTTCACCATCAATAGTTGGAACCTCAAGATCTTTATGTATGTTCTCATTCCTGATGTACCAAGGGGCATTAACTATACCCCGAAGTACCTTATTTTGAAATCGCTGAATGATATCTCTATTACTCTGGGCAGTACAACCCCACAGTTGGATACCATAGGACCACAAGGGCTTAAGGACTTGCTTATATATCAATACTTTTTATACACTGATAAGGAGGAACAACGACCCAACAACCAATGCAACTTTCTGTATTTTAATTTTAACTCCTCTTGCTTTTTCTTAACATGGGGTTTCCACCTGAGTTTAGCGTCCAACGTCATGCCAAGGTATCTAGCTGTGTTCGCATATGGAACCACTTGGTGATTAATATAAAACGGGTTTGTGCTCGATATGCTTATTAGTGAAATCGATATGCACAGATTTGCTTTCATTAAGCTTAATTCGCCACGTTTTAGTCCAGGTTTGTATTTGGTTTATAGCTGTTTGAAGTTGTCTGATCGATTCAATGTTATTGTCACCAACAGATAAAACTGCTGTGTCATCAGCAAAGGTAGCAACTATACTTTGTTCAAAAGTTGGTAAATCACGGGTGTACAAAAGATAAAGGGTTGGCCCCAAAACACTGCCTTGAGGCACTCCTGCTTTAATTTCCTTCAAGTTAGAATAGGCGTCTTCTTGCTTAACCCTGAAATATCTTTCTGATATATAAGATTCCAGTATCATTGAATATTGAACAGGAAGGAATAATTTAAGTTTGTAATTCAGACCTTCATGCCAAACTTTGTCAAATGCCTGTGAAACGTCTAAGAATATTGCTGAGCAGACCTTCTTTTCTTCTAACGATTGTTCAATTACATTAGTAATTCTATGGACCTGATCAATTGTAGAGTGTTTATTTCAAACCCAAATTGATGATCTGGGATGAGTTTAGAATCTTCGATAATGGGTTTTAGTCTCTTTTAACAAAAGTTTCTCGAACAATTTTGACATACTTGGCAAAAGTGATATTGGTCGATAAGATGTTGTTTCGTTAGGTGGTTTTCAGGCTTGGGGATCATCACAACTTCAGCCACCTTCCACATTTGAGGTACATATTTCAAACGAAATGATGTATTGATCAGATTGGCTAGCTTTACCAGCGCTCTTCTAGGATTTCTCTCAGAATTTGCCCAGTAATAAGATCAAAACCAGGAGCTTTGTTGAGCCTAAAGCACCTTCTGATTTCCTTTTAATTTCGATTGGTGTGGTTGATGGAATATCTACACTATCTTGTCTTATGACATCCAGCAGTTCCTCACTATTATCGGCTGCATTCGGTTGAAAAATATTTCCCAGGTATTCAGCAAAGAGGTTCGCCTTTTGTTGGTTATTTCTAGCCCAACTTCCATCCATGTTTTTAATAGGTGGTATTTGCATAGTTAGCCTCTTAAGTTTTCTAGTGATTTTCCAAAGAGAATATTCAGTACTGATATCATTAGTCAGTTCTCTCAAGGATTCACTTATGGTGTCATTCTTCAGCTGCATAATTTTTTCCTTTAATTGTGACGTAAGATTGTTCAGCCTAGTTTTGTCCTGTGGGGCTCTAGATTGATGCCATTTTCTTCTTGCTCTTCTTTTTCTTTAATTAGCTCCATAATATATCCAGGATAACTGTTACCTTTTAATCTCCTTTTGATTTCAGGGTGTTTTCCCATGCTGCATTCTGTATATCATTGATGAATTTTTCAACTTCAAAATTAAGTTGTTCCTCTGTCTGCAATGGCACCATCAGTTGGATCCTTTCTTCAAGTGAAATCCTGAAGCTCTCCCAATCCGTAAACTTATTCACCAGCACAGGTTTGCATGGCTTCCAGATAACACACTCACTTAGAGTTAAAACAATTGGTGTATGATCCGAATTGAGCTCCACATTGTCTTCTATGTGCATATACTTGCTGGAAATGTTTTTGTAATGAAGAAGTCTATTAAATCAGGTATTTTTGAAAGATCTGTGGGCCAATAGGTAGGTTTACCTGTTGATATAGGATCACATTTATATTCTTTTATTGCTTTCAATAATTCTTTACCTTTGGTTGTTATAATTCTAGATCCCCAAAACGTATGCTTGGCATTGAAATCTCCTCCAATAATAAATCGATTTCCTGATGTTCTGAACAGTTCAAGATACCTTTCGGCTTTTATATTGTGCTTTGGTGGGCTATACAGTCCAACCACAGTAATGTTATAGTTATTAGTCCTGACACTCACTAATGTTGCTTGAATATCTTGCGCTTTAATTTTAGATTCCTCATTATGCTCGATATTATCTTTAACTATTACCGCGCTTCCACCCTCGCTGTATTATCAGGATGAATTGTATGATAAACTTTATAGCCTTTAAATTTGATGAAGGATTGCCTTGTGAAATGTGTTTCTGAAATCAGACACAGATCAATTTTATTTATATCTAGGATTACCTGAAGCTCTTGTTGGTGATTAAGCAATCCATTTGCATTCCAAACCATGATTTTTAAAACATTTACCATTGTTATTAAATTTTATATTTTGAAGGTGGTTTCTTAATTCCACTCTCTATTTTCTGTATAACGTTCCTTCATCTCTATAAATGCATCTTCAAGGTTTGATATTTTAGCAAGAATGAGTTGTAAAGACTGTATACAATCATTATTCTCACTATTCTGTGATTTCTGATGATTCGATCCAAAGCAACAACCGAGGCATATGTTGTTTTATTATTATTACTACTGTTGGTTTCTTTCCTATGTTGAACTGGTGTATCTTTCATAAATATATTTCTAGTTGGCTTATTTTTACCTACATTTATATTCTTGATTTTTGTAGTTCTTTAGCTATAACACATCCTCTATAATTAGCTGGGTGTCCTTCACCGCAGTTCACACATTTTGGATTTTGTTTGTCGACCTTTAGGCATTCTCTGGTTATATGTTTACCAGCACATTTTACGCATCTAGGTTCTTTTGAGCAGAACCTTTGAGTATGTCCAAACATTTGACATCTTTTACACTGTGGTATAAGATTTGATCCTTTAATTGGTTGTATCTCCACTTTACATCCAAGGATGTTATCTATTTTGTAAATTTTATCAATATTTTCACCGTTTTGAAGGTTAACATAAACATGTTCAATGGTGTTTTATTTTGCCACGACAGTTTATTGACTGCCGTAATAATCTTATAATCATGTTGTAATAAGAAATCTCTGATGCTATCAGGCGTGCATGTATGATGCAGATTCTTTGCCATAACTCTAATGGGTCTGGATTGTTTATTTTCATATGTGTGAAAAGTAAACTTTGCTTCTTTCAGCGCTTTAATTATTTTTCTGTAGTTTTGAGTCAGCACAGTTAATTTTTGCTATCGTATTACTAATGATTTTAATTTTAAATAAATTTTCTGGAATATTACGGTGTAATAAATTGTAAAAATCCTCATATGTTCCAACATTATCAACCATAATCGGCGGTGGAATCGGTTCTTTTCTAATGTTAGTAACAGGTGGAGCAGTTGTTTTTGTCTCGGAACTTAACTGAAGAGTTTGAGAACATGTAGCACTCATTTTAAGTTGATCCACTTCTGGCGACGATTAAGCTTTCCGCTTCTTGGTAGGATTTTTCTTATTTCTTTTTAGAATCCAATCTGTTTCTCGGACCAACTCTTCTTCGTCTGTACAATATTCAGTATTACAAGTCATATCCTGACTTGTTCGGCAATTAGTTGCATTGTCTCTGTTCAATACTTTCTTTAGCTCTTCATTGTCTGTTCTAAGCATTCCGACTTCCTTCCTCAGCTCTTCACAAAGATGTTTTATATCACTCAATTCAATCCTAAGCATTTCATTTTCGTTCTTTAAGGTAATCAGTTGACTTTCACTAGGATTTTGCTGTTTTTCTAAGTTCTGCTTAGTAGTTGCAGTTGTAGCAGGTGGAGATCTTTTTGTCAGAGATCCCTTGCCAAAGGGATTTACAAGTTCTTCTATCTCTTTGTTGATATTTTCGTGTGATTTGTCGCCCCCAAAATCCTTGCGACTAGCGCCAGCCACCGGGGCTTTCACCCGATTGGAACCAGCGGAGGGATTTACCTCTACAGGCTTGCCCTCTTGGGGTATATCCATACGTTTATCACACATCATAATTAATTGGTTTGAAATCAGGGTTGTAAAATAAGTATACATTTAAAAAAAAAAAAAAAAAAAAAAAAAAAAAAAAAAAAAAAAAAAAGAGAAAGGGGGTGTACTGATTTTTATTTTAACTGGTCCTTTCGTACTAAGATAATTAATAAACTTTAAAGATAGAAACCAACCTGGCTTACGCCGGTCTGAACTCAGATCATGTAAGAATTTAAAAGTCGAACAGACTTAAATAAAGAAAATCTACCCCCCAATTAATTTTAAGGTGAAAAGCATATTGAGGCTAATGTCGCCTGCCTAAATATAAGTGTGTGTTACAATCAGGTACTGAAATTTTAGCACACAGCGACATAGGAAAACAGGTCTAATTGACAAAAATTAACAACCAATTCAGAAAATCATTTTATTAATGGTGACAGTTACTTAAATTTAATTTTGACAACAAAAATTTCGAACACCTGTAATTTTTTTTTTTAATTTAGAAATTTAAAAATTGTTTTTTCCTTGAAAAAATTAACTATCTCCATCATATGATTTAATATGACAGTGCTGGAATCATTACTGTTCAAGAAATCATGGATTTGGCCCTCTCCGGGTTTCATCACTCTCTGGCAATGATGGTACTGGCTTATTTGGTAGAGTAAAAATTGACCTTTTACGTCTACCTCCTGAAAAGATGACGAACAATTAGTATTATAAAAACCAGAACAAAAATTCTATTTGTGATTTATTACAAAAAAAGTAAATTAGACATAATCTAATTACAAATTGAAAAATAATTATCATATCGAGTATTTCCTCATAGGATAACAATGAGGCTCCTATGTTTTTTTTTGTTGGTCATATTTTTATAGAATATAAAATATTGTTTGGTCTTATAAAACCTAAAAAATATTCAAAATAAAGATGGTCAGTACAAAAAGAAAGCTGACCAAGAGAATGTGTTTGCTTCACAACAATGCTGCTTCTTTTATGTTTTAGAAAATTATGAAACTACAAAGTTTAGGCTATATACAATTACTCACTAAATTTTGTCAAAGGTTTTGTTATTTTATTCTGAAATATATTTAATACTACTGAATTAATTAAGCTCCCATATCTACCTATGTTTGATGATATTATTCTAAAGAAAAAAAAGTTTTATCTTCTCTCTGTATTAAAATATATTTTGTGTGTGTAATGTACACAGTATAAACATTATGCATAGCATTAACAGAAGCATATGTTAACTAAAAAGAAATTTTATTCAAAACAAAGCTTACTACAGATTGAATTATGTTTCTACTCGCAAAAAAACTGTAGTAAGACCTTGTTCAGTAAAATATATGTTTTATAATATTTCTTAAAAGTAAGTAAACAAATGATTACTAAACATTACCATAATGTGAATCTTGCAAGTAAAAATAAAGGTATTTCATATAGTTTTATATTTCATAATACATAGAAATATAGTTACTGTTATACACACAACAGATCAGTAAAAGTTTCTGAAAATTTTGGAAATATAAAATTCATTCAATAGAAAATAAAATTTTACTGCAGTACAGTAAAGTTAACTTACGTTCCTCGTTTAACATGTTTAACGGCATGTTATGACGTACACGATAGTCAATTAAGAGTTGTAACAACTCGTCCATAACTTGCATGTACCTAGGAACTCCGTCTCCATTATTCGCCACAATTTGTTCTGGGTGATTCTGTTCCCCATCATTTGAGTTGCCTAAAATAAGATACAAATTTAAAAATAAGTAAGTTACGACTTTGTTGCTACTGACTCTAGGCTGTTATAGTGACGCCCACATTAAAAAATTAAGAACTCATCCTTTTTAAATTTAGAATGGTTATTTTCATTGTTGATTATAAAGACTGGAAAGACCTTAATTGTACACTCATTTTGTGGATGTGATTGCTTGTTTAGTTTACGAATGATTTTTCACTTTATTTGCATATAGGTTACTACTCTATCCCAGTGCATTATAAATTAAAAATGTGTAATTTACCCACCTCTTTCCTCTGATTCTGAACGTCTACGAAAATCACCTGACATATTTTATGTAAACGAAAATTCAAAAAGTTCTGTTTTCCAAACCTAAAACAAGAAGGACATTTAATTATTAAACCTAAAACTAAATTATTAATTTAATTGATAGTTACTGTCCAATTAATTTCATAAAAAATCTTATCACCATGAACAAAAATTGTATAGTCTGAATTATGTTCATCATAGATACAACAATCAAATTAACAATACATTAAATTTTTTGTGTTGAGAGTGATTAGATTTTTTGTAATTGTTTACTAAATACTACAGTTTTACAATACAATATTTTGACATATCAGCAAAAGAATAAGTCTAGCAGAAGAGTTATTGGAGAAGAAAATAAAATATATTATATATATATTATATATATATATATATATATATATATATATATATATATATATATATATATATATATAGACAATTATTGTAAACTTTGCTAGATTTAGTGTTAGACTTAGTGTTAGACTTATATTTAATGCTGACAGTTTAGCTTTTAGCACAGTAAGCATTTTCATGTACCTAGAGAAGAAAGAGCAGGAGCTCAGTGTGAATCGAGGTCTCACTCAGTTCGCATCTCAATGCATATGAGACGAACTTAAATAATTATTATAAGTTTTAAGTGAATATTAAAGTCTTATTGTAATTAATAAAAAGTTGTTTTTTTAAAAAGCGACATCCTCGAAACCATACCATAACTGGCGCAGTCGGTAGGACACTTCGGGAAAATTAGTGCATATAATTTTTTTTCAGTTTCAACTGTTAACCGAAGTGTCGAACAAAAGACCAACCGTTTAATTTAATAAGTCCATATTACTAAATTTAACACAACCAACCGGCAAAGTGAATATTTGCAACCGTAGAGTGAACATCTACATCCGAACCAAAGTGAAGTGAAAAAAATTGTGTGAAAGTTCAGTGCATCACGCAATGAGCATAGAGTTTTGGATTTTGTAAGTAATACAAAGAAGAATAACCTTTGTGAATCTGTATACATTATCCTTAGTTATTTATAACATTTTAACTTTAAATAATAATTAAATTAAATTTTTACAATGGCAACTCCTGTTTTAAAGAAGGAATATCTAGATATGATTCCGGAATATTCTGGAGAACCTACAATGTTAAGTAGATTCATATCAATTTGTGACAAAATAGTTGCTAAATTTTATGTAGCTAGTAATCCCGAAGACTTTCAAAATGAATATTTGATGTCAACGATTTTAGCTAAGTTAAAAGGATCTGCTTTAGAATTAGTTGTAAGTTCTAATAGCTATGCTTGGTTAGATGTAAGGAAAACGCTTTTATCTTAATATTCAGACAAAAGAGATTGCTTTACATTAAATCTCGAAATGGCTGAACTAAAACAAGAAGTCAATGAATCACCATTTAAATTCTATGACAGAATACAAAAATTGTTAAACCTGCAAATAGCATATTTTGTAAATAAAGAAGTAGGCAACCATTTGGTACTATGCGAGTACGTTCAAAAATTAGCTTTACGAGTTTTATTAAGAGGGCTACAGGAACCATTAGGTTCTCTTATGAGAACGAAAAATCCCACAACTTTGGGTGAGGCACTTAACATGCTTACAAACGATTTCCAGTTTAAAAGAAACGGATTATTCCAGACAAACCGTTCCAACATTCCACCAAAAAACCAATATATGCCAATCCGTAAACCAATACCTAACCATCAGTCTCAACAAAACCCAAACAATACAAACAATTGCATCAACCACCACAACCCAATTCTAACTATGGACACAGACAACCTTACAACCAGACACAAAAACATTTCGTAACTAATTATACTCCAAAAGCAGATCAAAGTTATCGACCCACGCCAATGAGCATTTCGACCAGACAAACGGGCACCGTGATTAGACAAAATAAGTTATACCAGATGACCGGCAAGCAGGTTGACCAAGAAAGCGATGACCACGCGATGTACGAACTGACGAGGCAAATACCTAATATTTCCTTATCAGACCAGGATGTAACAGACGAGAACTCGGAAGAACAATGTTTTGACTACAACCACACTGACGAAGACTGTGAAGATAACCACTTAATCTCACAATCCGAAGAGAATTATTTTTTAGAGATGACCAACTCAGGAACCGATTTTCGATAATGAATCTGAGGAGTGATAACAATCACTTACCTTTTATATACGATCCGAATACTAACTTTAAAATATTAATCGACACAGGAAGTACACGATCTTTTATAAGAAAATCATTAGGCCTAGAATGTTTTAAAACAAGTATAACTAAGAACCCTTTGAAGTAACCACTGCACATGGCGTTTCAAGAGAAAACTTTAGTTGTAAACTACCTTTGTTATTTAAAAAGGAAATGAAATTTTACCTTTTTGACTTCCATAAACAATTTGATCTATTGCTAGGTTTGGATAACATTAAAGATTTGGGAATACATTTAGATTTTATAAATAATAAGCTAATCTTGTGTGGTAAGAAGATTCCTATTCATTATTTTAACACGGAAGAAGACGTATCACAAAAAAGAACAGACTCTGTTAAACAACAAATTTCAAGTTACATAGTACAAGCTAGAACCAGTCAAATTATGAAAATTTCAGTAAATAATATAAATAACGGTGAAGGAGTGTTAGCATATAAACAAATAAATGGGTTAGAAATTCCTCAATGTTTAGTAACAGTACATAAGGGCGAAGCTCTTTGTCCTATTACTAACAACACAACAAGAAATATTAAACTGACTATAAATGAAAGATTTAAATTAGAACCCCTAAGTAATTACAATATTTATGAACCAAAAACATTGGACATTAGAATTAATTTTAATATGACTGATTACAAAAGTCGGAAAAATATTTTTGATTTGTCAAAAATTAGAGTAGAACACATGAATTCGGAAGAAAAAATTGCCATTACTAAATTAGTACAAGAGTACGCAGATATTTTTCATGTTGACGGAAATAACTTGACCTTCACTAATCAAATAAAACATATAATTCGAACCACAGACGAAATTCCCGTATATTCTAAAAACTACAGATATCCAGAAATTTATAAAAACGAAGTTAACAAACAAATTGATGATATGCTGAATCAGGGAATTATTCAACCTTCTCAATCCCCGTGGAACTCTCCAGTTTGGATTGTACCCAAAAAGCAGGACGCCTCCAGTAAACAAAAATTTCGACTAGTAATAGACTTCAGAGGCCTAAACTCAAAAACAATTGATGACCGATTTCCTTTACCAAATATAACAGATATTTTAGACAAATTAGGACGATCTCAATATTTCTCGACATTGGACTTAGCTTCAGGATTTCACCAAGTGGAAATGGACCCAGACAGTGTAGAAAAAACAGCATTTTCAACAGAAACGGGACATTACGAATTCTTAAGAATGCCTTTTGGTCTAAAAACAGTCCTCCCACATTTCAGAGAATTATGAACAATATTTTAAGGGGAATTCAAAATGAAACATGCCTAGTATATTTAGATGACGTTATAATTTATTCGACCAGTCTCCAAGAACACATACAAAGACTTAGGAAGTTTTGACAGACTAAGAAAAGCAAATTTTAAAATTCAGTTAGACAAAACCGAATTTCTTAGAAAAGAAGTAGCATATTTAGGTCACCTAGTAACAGCAGAAGGTGTCAAACCAAATCCAGATAAAGTGAAAGCAATTAAAAACTACCCAATTCCAAAACCACCAAACAAATTAAGGGATTTTTAGGTCTATTGGGATACTATAGAAAATTTATTAACAATTTTGCTGGAATTACTAAACCTTTTACAAACTGTTTGAAAAAAGGTGCAACAATCAAAATAGACGATCCAAATTATATAAATTGTTTTGAAACTTGCAAGAATATATTATCTAATGAACCTTTGTTACAATATCCAGATTTTGAAAAAGAATTTAATTTAACTACGGATGCTAGTAATTTTGCGATCGGAGCAGTGCTTAGCCAAAATAAAAACGGAGCTGATTTACCTATAGCCTATGCGAGTCGAACGTTAAGTGATAGCGAAGTCAATTATTCGGCGATAGAAAAGGAATTACTTGCTATATTATGGGCAACTAAATATTTTCGGCCCTATATCTACGGAAGAAAATTCAAAATTTATTCGGACCATAAACCTTTACAATGGCTTTTTTCAGTCAAAGAACCAAATTCTAAACTTCTTCAGTGGAGACTTAAATTAGAAGAATACGATTACCAAATAGTGTATAAAAAGGGCAAGTTAAATCAAAACGCTGACGCACTTTCTAGAATACAACTAAACGTTAGCGATACCAGTCCAGTGAACTCAGGATCAACGACCGATCAAGACATTTAGCAAACGGTAGCAGAATCAGTAAACTTATATTTTCCGGAATTAGAGGAAGGACTTCCAGAAGTAGACGATGCTCAATCGATGTTAGCCAACATAGATGAAACGGAAAATATCTTAGTCGACTTGGCAGCAGCAGAAGATAACGCAGAATTAAAAATGGCAAAAATTAAAGGGAGACACCCTAATACCAAACAAAAAATCCATCTATCAAAAATTAAAAGACCAAGGAAAATCAGTAAAATTCCAAAATCTAATGATCCTTCTATAAATCCTGTTCCAGGTCCCTCCTCTTCCTTCAGGGAGTAATTAAAGATAAGCTAGAGATAATTTATGTAGAAAATAAAGTTAATATTAAGAAAACTAGGTATACTTCAACCAAGTATAATTTCCACAAAATAATTGTTCAGTGAAATATAAAAAAATTCATCAGTTCTATAATAACAAATTACCATTAGAGCCAAAAATAGAAAATATGTGGGCATTTGAAAGTGTAATAGACGTAAGTTGTAAAATTAGAGCTAAAGAAATAGTATATTTACTGAAATTGCTTATTGTAAATGAAATAGACTATAATATTTATAAGTTGTTATTTGTACCAACCAAATATGAATCAGGATATAACTGTAATTCCTAGAGTAAAATATATGTTAATGTCTAAATCTAAGTTAGGTAAGGTTAAACTCTTAGGTTTAAACAGTAATTGTAAGAACAAAATTCATTCAAATTCTCTATGCTCATTGGAACAAATAACTAATCATAATCTTGATTGTGAAACATCTATAATACAATCCGGCAAGACGGACAGCTACAAATATTCTGCATTGGAGATTCCTGAAAATTTAATATGGATTCCTGAAATGAACCAATATTTGGCAATTTTACCTCAAAAGGAAACTACAGCAACTACACTTCGAGGGATCTACTTAATCAGTCCCAACAATGATTCAATTCTTTATCAAGATAAACAATTGTATCATTTAATTTAGACGCTATATCAAAAATTCATCAACATTCAGTTATTACAACAAAAATCAGCATTTGGACCATCATCATATTCGGAAGTCTTCTCCTGGTGATTATTTATATTGTGTTTAAAAGATTTTCGGGAAAGGACCAACGTCAACCCAGCACTCAACCACCCCCGGAAGTTTTGTTTAGGGATGGAGGAGTTATATAGACAATTATTGTAAACTTTGCTAGATTTAGTGTTAGACTTAGCTATATTTAATGCTGACAGTTTAGCTTTTAGCACAGTAAGCATTTTCATGTACCTAGAGAAGAAAGAGCAGGAGCTCAGTGTGAATCGAGGTCTCACTCAGTTCGCATCTCAATGCATATGAGACGAACTTAAATAATTATTATAAGTTTTAAGTGAATATTAAAGTCTTATTGTAATTAATAAAAAGTTGTTTTTTTAAAAAGCGACATCCTCGAAACCATACCATAACTTATATATATACAGCTTATCTGGTGAATGTCAAGAATCAAAACAAAAAACTGCAACTGTTGCATCTTTTGTGTTTACAATTTTTCATTTGATATTTATATAAAAACTAAAAGGCAAAAAAAACAGCAGTTACAATAAACAACAATGATTTTCATTGTTTACTATTAATACCTGTTATTTTTAATTAAAACAATAGAAACTATATAAAGGACTTAACCTAACACGGTTTTGTGACAAAATATAGCCTTTTGCCTGCAAAGTGTGATGACATATGCATTGAAACTTTAATGTTTCCTTATCAATTTGACAAATATTATCGCACTTCGAAAACGAATATGAATCTTTAAAAATGCCATGATTTATAAGACAATTGACTGCATGACAGTAATCGCAACTGAGAAAAAGAGGCAAATCACTAACTTCGCAAATAACAGCTCCCATGCAACACTATCACTGTAGGAATTAGAACTATGAATGCACTGATAATGACATATGAAGACACACGTTGGTGAACTTGGTTAGTAAAACTTCCATGCTTCATGTGATGTAAATATAGATCCATTAAAAATTGCATAAAACATAACTTATTGTAACAAATTATATCTTCAACAGTTGAATAACTTAATTCAGTAATAAAGATTATAATAAACGTAAATTTTATTACTTTTATAAACCACCTGAAAGTGCAGAAATACAAAAACCTAACATGGTTTTGTATGGCATGTAGATGTGTATTCATTTATTATTTGTCCATTTTAGTTACTAAAATTGAATTTAATATGAAATTATTTATTTTACCATGCAATATTTGTTGTGTGTTTTTTACCATATGAGAGATTTACAAAAATTGCTACTTAATTTTTGAGGATAAAAAAAATTCATGTTATAATATAGCAAAACAAGTATTTTCATAACAAGATAAAAAAAAGTATGTTATCACTGATCACTCTATTCTTTATTAATACCTCAAAGTTTTTGCGTGGCTATGAACATTGACCAAGAGTAATAATATTTTTAATTGGAATTATTCCACTTGCTGATAACAGTGTCATAAATTATATTTCAAAGACTTGCCTTTACCAAAATAAAGTTTCATGTCATGGGAATTGGTACATTTACTTTTTTTTGGTGAAATATTTTGCTCCTGAAAAATAAAATTGTACTTCATTCTGTTTTTGGCAAATCCCAAATACGCATTTTCGTAGTACGAAAAAATGACATTAAAAAGAGTGCCGGCACTTAAATACCGCAAAATCAGTAGTTGCGTTGTCGTTAATACATAAGTACCTTTATCCCCCTAATCAGAAAATATCTTAAAACTAATTGGCATTCAAACTTGTAATTTATTAATTTTTTTTTCTTTTCAAGCATGTTAAAACAATAAATTTTCAGTGACTAATAAAGTCGCTAGAAATTTTTGGTCACACTAATCTAGAGTTTTAGAAAATACAAATGTGTTGGTATTCAAATTGTCCATTACTAGGAATCAACAGTATTTTGGTACTTACCGAATAGCAAAACACTTGAAGGTTTAGTGTTTTTTAAAAATATTTTTGGTCCTTTATTATATACTTTATTATCTAATTACAAGGTATTAATTTGCAAAATATTAAATTTCCTACAATAAGTTAAGATTTTCTGCAATTTTTAACAGAACTATTTTCTGATGTCACAAGCAAGTATATTGAATTGAGTAGGCAAGATTTCATACACCAATAGTGCTTGCTCCATATCAGCCTGCAACTAATTTTTACAAGTTTAACAGGTTTTATGCAATAATACTGATTAAGTTCTTGCAGTTTTTTCTTAATTGATTATTTACTAATAGTGTTAAAATTATTTACATATACATTTAATAAAACGTTTTGCAACAAAAAACAAATTAAATTACTAAATCACACAATAGTAATGGTTAGTTTATTGAGATACTTTAAAAAAATTGATTTCCCAGCAATTTCCTCTTTTATTCGATCTTGTTATGGTAATTTTCTCTTATTACAAATGCAAAAATAATCACATGACTGGTTAATACCTGTTTACCAGTACTTCTTTAAAGCTAAGAATGCTTTAGGTTAAAATGAGGAGCAGTTTCTGATTACAAGGTACTGTCATACATACTTAACTGTTTGAATACAAATGATTTGCATGTTGTAGAACTTATCCCTATACAGTATTAAAAATAATAAATTTAAGTCACTGTTTTGATGTTCAAAATACAAAAAAACATTTATGGTTTCACAGAAATACTAAGGATTGCTCCACTTGAATTGTTAATAAAAAAATGTAATCTGCACAAGAAAATTGTTGTACATATGAACGAAAGGCACTTTCAACACATCAACCAGCAAAGAAAATAGGTTCCTTTGTCTAAAAGTACTTTTTCACCACATTTCTCAATGAAGTTTTTTATTCAGTTTAATATGTTGTTCAAATGCTTAATATCACTTAAGTGGAGACAGAGGTTAGTTTTGATTCATTATATGAATGATGTTATTTACTGCTTTACAATAAAAAAAATAAAGTAATTTATGGATAAACACTAGCTTATAAGTATTTTACCTTTGAGGTTTCTCGAATTATAGAACTTGTAATTAATATTAATTACTACATCAACACTTAAAATTTTGTAATGTGCCAACACGTCCTCCTCCGTTAAAATCGCAGAGGGTAGAGACCTAGAGAATGTGATTTTCCGGTAACGTGTTCAATGCCATAAGATCACGTCTTCATTCAAAATGTACCATGCTGCAGTGTTACAAGAAGAATTAAAATTTATAACTTATATTATGTATAATAATTATATTAAAGTCAAATTTCATAGCTAAATTTGAAATAAAAAAGTATACATTTATAAAATAAAAATTGGGTGAATATTTTATAAATTAATGTTATTACAAAGAATATAAATACTACATGCACTGTGATAAAAATTAACAGAAATGTTTCTATTCTAAACTATGTGTTACATTATATATATATATATATATATATATATATATATATATATATATATATATATATATATATATATATATATATATATAATATAATAATATATTTATATAAATATATATACACTATATATATATATATATATATATATATATATATATATATATAATATATATATACATTATATATATTATATATATATTATTATTATATATATATTATATACATATACATTATATATATATGTATATTTAAAAATTTTTTTTTATTTATAAATATGTATACTTATGTATACACAAACACACCTTATTTTTATAAGGAGTTTTTATTGTTTGTACAGCCTTTGGTGAATTTAACAAAACACTCGCTTTTGTTGAAATCCATACAATATATTAATTATCGAAAAATCCTAAAAAAATTTAATTTTTATTTTAATCCAAATTAGATTATAATTTTTCTAATAGTTTTTTTTAATCTAAAATGGCAAAATTAAAGTGGTGAGGTGAGGTTTGGCTGCTATGTATAAACTATATACATAAACACACACACACACATACACACATATATATATATATATATATATATATATATATATATATATATATATATATATATATATATACACACACACATACATTCTGAATGTATTACAATAATGATACCTAATACTAGATTAAAAAAAGAATAGTTATCCTCTAATTACTTAAAAGTTTTTTTGTTTTGTTTTTTTGACAAGGCATATTACCTTGATCTGGGCTGCTACAAAGTACAATTTAAACAAAATTTTGAAGTTATCTGTTATGTTGTTAATTAGTAAAAACTGCTTTACTGACAGGCAGACATACACAAAGTTTTAACGGTCCTTGGAATCTTAAGAATATAGTAAATTAATTAATTTGATTGTTGGTAATATGTATTTGCAAATTACAAAACAATATACATGAATTAACTTGTATGGTATGGTTTTAGATACATCATTTATGAAAATGTTCAATAGCAATGAGCAAAGAACAGCACATTGTGAGAGGCCTACTTCAGTCAGTATATGAATGTAGCTGGTCTCCATTTAGTATATAGCCATCCATGATTCAAATAGTGTTTTAGCATATTAACTGTTTTATGTAGGTCTCTGACCTTAATTAATAATTGAGTTCTCCACATCATGTTGAAAGTGCTGTTGAAGTTTATGAAGACTGCTTTGTTATTCTCCTATTATGAATAAACCTCTGTGTAATACCCTGTGTAAACAGGGTACATAGTTGAATAATGGCAACATGAAAGCAGCTTGATTATTGGAAAGAATTATTTTGTTCTCTCCAATTATTTGGAGATAATAATTGTAGTCTTGCAAATGATTCTTTGCCTTATTTTTACGATTATTGAAGTCAGAGAGATTGATCTGTAGGATGAATCCGAAGAAATTGTTCTTTTTGCACCTGACTAATATGTAATGTGTTTGCTCTTCGCCATTCTTTGTATTTGCATTTAATTGCTCTGTTTCTCAGTGTGTTCCTTTTTTTTCTTCAGGTCTTCCAGCTTGTCACTCTAAAAGAGTTTGTAAGTTTTTATGCTCCCTTTGGGGACTTATTGCCTTTACGCCTACAGTAGTGCTTTGCAAAACTCTTCATGATTGCATATGAAGGTATGTCCAAAAGGTTTTCCATTTGTCTATACCTGTTAACATTTAAACTACATAAATTAATTTTTATACATATGTTTATGTTGGCAAGACAATATTATGGAAAAAGTAGAAACAAATACTCCAACTATTTATAAAATCACAGTCTTCCAAAATTTGTAAATTAAAACAACATAAAATCATAGAGGTTTCAAAATATTAAAAAAAACAATTCTTTTTGTGTTTTTTGTTACAAAAAATTGTATGTAGTGTTATCAAACATGATGATAAATTTTATTGTAATGCTTAAACCTTAGTGCAGACTCACTACAAAAAGGACATTTATGTAGTTTTAAAACAGATGATTATGTGCCAAAATAATAAGATATGAAGTAATATCTAATAAACCAAGAAATGTTGTAACTGTGAAATAAATAAGTTTTAAGTGAATATTAAAGTCTTATTGTAATTAATAAAAAGTTGTTTTTTAAAAAGCGACATCCTCGAAACCATACCATAACTTATATATATACAGCTTATCTGGTGAATGTCAAGAATCAAAACAAAAAACTGCAACTGTTGCATCTTTTGTGTTTACAATTTTTCATTTGATATTTATATAAAAACTAAAAGGCAAAAAAAACAGCAGTTACAATAAACAACAATGATTTTCATTGTTTACTATTAATACCTGTTATTTTTAATTAAAACAATAGAAACTATATAAAGGACTTAACCTAACACGGTTTTGTGACAAAATATAGCCTTTTGCCTGCAAAGTGTGATGACATATGCATTGAAACTTTAATGTTTCCTTATCAATTTGACAAATATTATCGCACTTCGAAAACGAATATGAATCTTTAAAAATGCCATGATTTATAAGACAATTGACTGCATGACAGTAATCGCAACTGAGAAAAAGAGGCAAATCACTAACCCGCAAATAACAGCTCCCATGCAACACTATCACTGTAGGAATTAGAACTATGAATGCACTGATAATGACATATGAAGACACACGTTGGTGAACTTGGTTAGTAAAACTTCCATGCTTCATGTGATGTAAATATAGATCCATTAAAAATTGCATAAAACATAACTTATTGTAACAAATTATATCTTCAACAGTTGAATAACTTAATTCAGTAATAAAGATTATAATAAGCGTAAATTTTATTACTTTTATAAACCACCTGAAAGTGCAGAAATACAAAAACCTAACATGGTTTTGTATGGCATGTAGATGTGTATTCATTTATTATTTGTCCATTTTAGTTACTAAAATTGAATTTAATATGAAATTATTTATTTTACCATGCAATATTTGTTGTGTGTTTTTACCATATGAGAGATTTACAAAAATTGCTACTTAATTTTTGAGGATAAAAAAATTCATGTTATAATATAGCAAAACAAGTATTTTCATAACAAGATAAAAAAAAAGTATGTTATCACTGATCACTCTATTCTTTATTAATACCTCAAAGTTTTGCGTGGCTATGAACATTGACCAAGAGTAATAATATTTTTAATTGGAATTATTCCACTTGCTGATAACAGTGTCATAAATTATATTTCAAAGACTTGCCTTTACCAAAATAAAGTTTCATGTCATGGGAATTGGTACATTTACTTTTTTGGTGAAATATTTTGCTCCTGAAAAATAAAATTGTACTTCATTCTGTTTTTGGCAAATCCCAAATACGCATTTTAGTAATCTGAAAAATGACATTAAAAAGAGTGCCGGCACTTAAATACCGCAAAATCAGTAGTTGCGTTGTCGTTAATACATAAGTACCTTTATCCCCCTAATCAGAAAATATCTTAAAACTAATTGGCATTCAAACTTGTAATTTATTAATTTTTTTTTCTTTTCAAGCATGTTAAAACAATAAATTTTCAGTGACTAATGAAGTCGCTAGAAATTTTTGGTCACACTAATCTAGAGTTTTAGAAAACACAAATGTGTTGGTATTCAAATTGTCCATTACTAGGAATCAACAGTATTTTGGTACTTACCAAATAGCAAAACATTTGAGAGTTTAGTGTTTTTTAAAAATATTTTTGTCCTTTATTATATACTTTATTATCTAATTACAAGGCATTAATTTGCATAAGATTAAATTTCCTATAATAAGTTAAGATTTTCTGCAATTTTTAACAGAACTATTTTCTGATGTCACAAGCAAGTATATTGAATTGAGTAGGCATGATTTCATACACCAATAGTGCTTGCTCCATATCAGCCTGTAACTAATTTCTACAAGTTTAACAGGTTTTATGCTATAATATTGATTAAGTTCTTGAAGTTTTTTCATAATTGATTAGTTACTAATATGTTAAAATTATTTACATATACATTCAATAAAATGTTTTGCAACAAAAAACAAATTAAATTACTAAATCACACAATAGTAATGGTTAGGTTATTGAGGTACTTTTCAAAAAATTGATTTCCCAGTAATTTCTACTTTTATTCTTGTAGAATAATAATCTACAATAACCAAACCTTTATGGTAATATTCTCTTATTACAAATGCAAAAATATTCACATGACTGGTTACTACCTGTTTACCAGTACTTCTTTAAAGATAAGAATGCTTTAGGTTAAAATGAGAAGTAGTTTCTGATTAAAAGGTACTGTCATACAAACTGAACTGTTTGAATACAAATGATTTGCATGTTGTAGAACTTATCCCTATACAGTATTACAAATAATTAATTTAAGTCACTGTTTTGATGTTCAAAATACAAAAAAAACATTTATGGTTTCACAGAAATACTAAGTGTTGCTCCACTTGAATTGTTATTAAAAAATGTAACCTGCACAAGAAAATTGTTGTACAAATGAAGGAAAGGCACTTTCAACACATCAACCAGCAATGAAAATAGGTTCCTTTGTCTAAAAGTACTTTTTCACCACATTTCTCAATGAAGTTTTTTATTCAGTTTAATATGTTGTTCAAATGCTTAATATCACTTAAGTGGAGACAGAGGTTAGTTTTGATTCATTATATGAATGATGTTATTTACTGCTTTACAATAAAAAAAATAAAGTGATTTATGGATAAACACTAGCTTATAAGTATTTTACCTTTGAGGTTTCTCGAATTATAGAACTTGTAATTAATATTAATTACTACATCAACACTTAAAATTTTGTAATGTGCCAACACGTCCTCCTCCGTTAAAATCGCAGAGGGTAGAGACCTAGAGAATGTGATTTTCCGGTAATGTGTTCAATGCCATAAGATCACGTCTTCATTCAAAATGTACCATGCTGCAGTGTTACAAGAAGAATTAAAATTTATTACTTATATTATGTATAATATTTATATTAAAGTCAAATTTCATAGCTAAATTTAAAATGAAAACGTATACATTTATAAAATAAAAATTGGGTGAATATTTTATAAATTAATGTCATTACAAAGAATATAAATACTACATACACTGTGATAAAAATTAACAGAAATGTTTCTATTCTAAACTATGTGTTACATTATATATATATATATATATATATATATATATATATATATATATATATATATATATATATATATATATATATAATGTATATATATATACATTTTTTTAATTTTCTTTATTTATGAATATGTATACTTATGTATACACAAACACACCTTATTTTTATAAGGGGTTGTTATTGTTTGTAATGCTTTTGGTGAATTTAACAAAACACTCGCTTTTGTTGAAATCCATAAATACAATAATATATTTATTATCGAAAAAACCTAAAAAAATTAATTTTTATTTTAATTCAAATTAGATTATAATTTTTATAATCTAAAATGGCAAAATTAAAGTGGAGAGGTGAGGTTTGACTGCTATGTATAAACTATATACATTTAAACACACACATACAACCATACATATATATATATATATATATATATATATATATATATATATATATATATATATATATATATATATATGTACACACACACACACATACATTCTGAATGTATTACAATAATGATACCTAATACTAGATAAAAAAATGAATAAATAGTTATCCTCTAATTACTTAAAAGTATTTTTTTTTTTTTTTGACAAGGCATATTACCTTGATCAGGGCTGCTATGAAGTACCATTTTTACAAAATTTTGAAGTGATCGATTATATTGTTAATTACTAAAAACTGCTTTATTGATAGGCAGACATGTACACAAAGTTTTAAGGGTCCATGGAATCTTAAGGATATTAATTAATTAATTAATTAATTAGATTGTTGGTAATATGTATTTGCAACTTACAAAACAATAAACTTGAATTAACTTGTATGGTGTCACTTTATATACATCATTTATGAAAATGTTCAATAGCAATGAGCAAAGAACAGCACATTGTTTGAGGCCTGCTTCAGTCAGGATATGAATGTAGCTGGTCTTCATTTAGTATATAGCCATCGATGATTCAGATAGTGTTTTAGCATATTAACTGTTTTATGTAGGTCTCTGACCTTAATTAATAATTGAGTTCTCCACATCATGTTGAAAGTGCTGTTGAAGTTTATGAAGACTGCTATGTTATTCTCCTATTATGAATGAATTTCTAAAGCTCTGTGTAATACCCTGAGTAAACAGGGTACATAGTTGAATAATGGCAACATGAAAGCAGCTTGATTATTGGAAAGAATTATTTTGTTCTCTCCAATTATTTGGAGATAATAATTGTAGTCTTGCAAATGATTCTTTGCATTATTTTTACGATTATTGAAGTCAGAGAGATTGATCTGTAGGATGAATCCGAAGAAATTGTTCTTTTTGTACCTGACTGATATATAATGTCTTTGCTCTTCGCCATTCTTTGTAATTGCATTTAATTGCTCTGTTTCTCAGTGTGTTCCTTTTTTTCGTCAGGTCTTCCAGCTTGTCACTCTAAAAGAGTTTGTAAGTTTTTATGCTCCCTTTGGGGACTTATTGCCTTTACGCCTACAGTAGTGCTTTGCAAAACTCTTCATGATTGCATATGAAGGTATGTCCAAAATGTTTTCCATTTGTCTATACCTGTTAACATTTAAACTACATAAATTAATTTTTATACATATGTTTATCTTGGCAAGACAATATTATGGAAAAAGTGGAAACAAATACTCCCAACTATTTATAAAATCACAGTCTTCCAAAATTTGTAAATTAAAACAACATAAAATCATAGAGGTTTCAAAATATTAAAAAAAACAATTCTTTTTGTTTTTTTTGTTACAAAAAATTGTATGTAGTGTTATCAAACATGATGATAAATTTTACTGTAATGCTTAAACCTTAGTGCAGACTCACTACAAAAAGGACATTTATGTAGTTTTAAAACAGATGATTATGTGCCAAAATAATAAGATATGATGTAATATCTAATAAACCAAGAAATGTTGTAACAGTGAAATAAAGGGGGAGGGGGAGAAGGAGAGGGAAAGGGAGAGGGAGGGAGGGAGAGGGAAAGTTGTTTTTTAAAATATTTTGTAAATCTTGTAATTGTATGTTACATTAATTTAAAAATTTTAGATGTTTGCAATTTATAAAATGGATGAAATAATTTTTCAACATTTCCCCCTAAAATGTGAAAGTCTTACCAACATAAATATATGTATGAAATTTAATTTGTGTAGTCGAAACAGTTATTGAATAATAATTAAAAAAAACACACACAAACAGATGGAAAATGAAGCATTTTTAGGACATACCTTCAAAGGAATTATATTTTTTAATCAGCCAGTATATTTACCTATAGGTATTATAATACAGTTGTCCTTTCCCTTAACACTCCATCAGTTGCACTATAAAAATAAAGATATAAAGAGGTAAAGATATTGTCATACATTTGAACATTGATATATTTGAGTCTTTGCCACATATTTTCCAAACTTCATTAACCCTCTCAAAACCATACATAATTTCTTTTCAAAAATACAACATTATAAGAGTAATGACATAGACAGTGCCAATTTAGAAGTCAAGAGTGCCCCAGGCACTTCAGAACAAAGCGTTTACCCATTCTTGATTTTATATAAAATATATTAGCTGTGTACCTGGGTTTCTCTGCAATAATTTTCCCACTAAACTAAATTTTCTTTAAGATTAGTTTTTGTGTTTAAAGTCTGACTATTGTGGACACTTGGGCTAATGCAGATGATGGGATGATTTATAGTGTATGAAAATGCTAAGGCCTGTCTGGGAATCAAAACGGGTCCTGGGGCTGAAAGCCAAATACGCTATCAACTAGACCACCGAGATGGCTCATTTGTTTTGGCTTTTCCAATGGATGAAAAGTGAAAAAAATTTAGACAGTTCATTTATAGTCTACAGCACATGAAGACATTCATTTTTAAAATAAATCAGGCATTTTGAGTGGATGCCATCTTATATCGAATGTGTAAATTGTTTAAAGTAACACAAACCATAATAATGATTAACAAATGTAAAAAAGTTTAAAAAGTTTTAATTGAAATTTGTCACTTCATTTTCTGGTGAAATACGCACTAATTTGGCTTTGTAACCTAGTGAAGAACAAATGAAGGCATTTTGAGTTCCTGTCATTTTGTTTCAAATAGGTATATGATAGTTTAAAACTTTGTCATAGCTACATATAACAAAGAAATAATGTTTCATAAAAATTCATGAGAAAATTTTTTGGTGAAAAATGAAAAATAGTGCTAAAAACAAAGATTTTCATGTTTTAG
The DNA here is from genome assembly GCA_022606455.1 of Callitettix versicolor. Lineage (NCBI taxonomy): Eukaryota > Metazoa > Arthropoda > Insecta > Hemiptera > Cercopidae > Callitettix > Callitettix versicolor. Next base: position 64,279,156 of record CM040182.1, on the reverse strand, counting down.
AATTATTTTTAAGCCACTTAAAATATTATATTGTTCAACCCAGCCTTACTCCACATCTAGAAAGAAGGAGAGCTAACATTCAAAATCTTAACTTTGTAGGTTTTGTTGTTTTTTTACCATGTTTTGCTTGATCATTAATGGACTAGATACATGCTACAAATTATGTATTTTTTTTTCATAACTATGCTAGGAATCACATAGGCAACATATTCACCATACATTTTGGACTCATTAAGATAGTATGCCTGCCTACTCATAGCATTAAACATAATCGTTAAGAAAGATTTTTTCTTTTCAAGCAGAACTTAATGCAGATTAAATCGTATTCCTAGGAGCAAGACACATCTACAGTAAAATCTTGTTGAATAAACTGTAAGTTTATAACATTTTTGAAAGTGTAAAAACAATCGATAACCAAAAATAATGATTAAGTAAATCTTGTATGTGAAAATAAACATTTCTGTAGTTTACTATTGTACAGAATAGAAAATCAAGAAGAGTATATATATATAACTTGGATATGGTATAGTTTCTTGCAATAAAAAGTAATATTTTATGGCAGTACGGTAAATTTAGCTTACATTACTTTTGTTGAACTGAAAAGAACCAGGGGGAAACAGGAGATGTACCAGGTCATGTAGCATTCTGCCTGGGTTACCAACGCTAATGTTGTTAACTGTGTAGTGTTGGAACATTAACTGAATTCTTTGTTGTAATTGGAAATATTTAAAGGTGGGCAGCAAAACATTCACATAAAAATTCAAGAGAAGGTGTAACAGGACAAGTGAAAAAAACAATAGTGTGCTAAAATTCATCCTGCAGAAAAATCAGTGTAACTACTAAGCTATGTTCATTTTCAGTTTAGGTAATATTGGGATATATTATTTTAATGTTGTAAAATGAGTATACATTTTTTAAAAAAGAGAAAGGGGGTTTACTGATTTTTTTTAAATTTTAGGTTGAAAAGCACATTGCGGATAATGTCGAATGCCTAAATGTGAGTGTGTGTTACAATCAGGTACTGGAATTTTAGCACACAGTGACATAGGAAAACAGGTCTAATTGACAAAAATTAACAACCAATTCAGAAAATCATTTTATTAATGGTGACAGTTACTTAAATTTAATTTTGACAACAAAAATTTTGACCACTTTGTAATTTTTTTTTTTAATTAAGAAATTAGAAAATTGTTTTTTCCTTGAGAAAAATTAACTATCTCCATCATATGATTTAATATAGACAGCGCTGGAATCATTATTGTTCAAAAAATCATGGATTTGGCCCTCTCCGGTTTCATCACTCTCTGGCAATGATGGTACTGGTTTATTTGGAAGCGTGAAACCTTTTACGTCTATCAGCTGAAAAGATGACAAACAATTAGTATTATAAAAACATTACTTAATTGTGATTTATTATAAAAAAAAGTAAATTGGACATAATCTAATTACAAATCAAAAAATAATTATCATTGTTATCCTATGAGGCTCGTATGTTTTTTTTGTTGGTCATATAGAATATAAAATATTTTTTGGTCTTACAAAACTTCAAAAATATTCAAAATAAAGATGGTCAGTACAAAAAGAAAGCTGACTAAGACAATGTGTTTGCTTCACAACAATGTTGCTTCTTATATGTTTCAGAAAATTATGCAACTACAAAGTGTAGGCTATATACACTATTCAACAAATTTTGTCAAAGGTTTTGTTATTTTATTCAGAAATATATTTAATTCTCCTGAATTAATTAAGATCATATATCTACCTATGTTTGATATTATTGTAAAAAAAAAATAATTTTATCTTCTCTCTGTATTAAAATATATCTTTTGTGTGTAATGTACACAGTATAAACATTATGCATAACATTAACAGAAGCATATGTTGAGTAAAAGAAATTTTATTAAAAACAAAGCTTACTACAGATTGAATTATGTTTCTACCTGCAAAACAAAACTGCAATAAGACCTTGTTCAATAAACCATAAGTTTTATAATATTTCTTAAATGTAAGTAAACAAATGATAACTAAACATTACCATAATGTGAATCTTACAAGTAAAAATATATTACATATAGTTTTACATTTCACATATCAGATTCAAATATAGTTACTGTTATACAAACAACAGAATCAGTAAAAGTTAATGAAATTTTTGGAAATATAAAATTCATTCAATATAAAATACAATTTTACTGCAGTACAGTAAACTTAACTTACATTCCTTGTTAACCACGTCTAAGGGCATGTTATGACGTCTATGATAGTCAGTTAAAAATTGTAAATAATCAATAAAAACTTGGACGCATCCAGGAACTCCTCCATTATTCGCGTCATTTTGTTCTGGGTGATTCTGTTCCCCATCATTTGAGTTGCCTAAAATAAGATACAAATTTATAAATAAATAAGTTACAACTTTGTTGCTGCTTACTCTAGGCTGCTGTAGTGACACCCACTTTAAAAAATTAAGAAGTCATCCTTTTTAAATTTAGAATGGTTATTTTCATTGTTGATTAAAAAGGCCGGAAAAACTTAATTGTACATTCATTTTGCGGATGTGATTGCTTGTTTAGTTTACGAATGATTTTTCACATTATTTGCATATAGGTTACTATACTTACCAGTGCATTATAAATTAAAATTTTGTAATTTACCCACCTCTTTCCTGTGACTGTGAACGTCTTCGAAAATTCCCTGACATGTTTGATGTAGCTAAATGTAAACAAAATTCAAAAAATGAAAAATGTTGTTTTCCAAACCTAAAACAAGAAGGAAAATTATTAATTTTGTTGATAGTTACTGTCCCATTAATTTCATAAAAAATCTTGTCACCATCAACAAAAATTGTATATTCTGAATTTGTTCATCATAAATACTACAATCAAATTAACAATACATTAGATTTTTTTGTAATTGTTTACTAAATACTACAGTTTTACAATGCAATAATTTGACATATCAGTACAAGAAGTTACTGTATTTCTCTTTAAGAATAAGTCTAGCAGAAAAAAAAGTCTTGTTCGAGAAAAAAATGTAATTCTTTATATATATACAGCTTATCCATTGAATGTTAAGAATCAAAACAGAAAACTGCAATGGTTGCATTTTCTGTGGCTACAAGTTTTCTTTTCATATTTATATAAAACCTAGTTGGTGTAAAACACCAGTTATAATAAACGACAATGATTATCATTGTTTATTATTAATGCCTGTTATTACTAATTAAAACTTTAGAAAAAGTAGAAACTTTAAAAAGGACTTAACCTAACACGTTTGCCTGCAAAGTATCCATGCCGTTTGCATTGAAACTTCAATGTTTCCTTATTAATTTGACAAATAATTTTGCACTTCGAAAACGAATATGAAAATTTAAAAAGCTATGATTTATAACTGACTACATGACTGTAATTGCAACTAACAGCTCCCATGCAACACCATCACTGTAAGAAAAGAACTATGAATGCACTGATAATGACATATGAAGGCACATCTTGGTGACCTTGGTGTAGTAAATCTACCATGCTTCATGTGATGTAAATATAGATCCATTAAAAATTGCATAAAACAATACTTATTGTAAGAAATTATATCTTCAACAGTTGAATATCTTAATTCAGTAATAAAGATTTATAATAAAAATAAAATTTATTACTTTAATAAACCACCTGAAAGTGCAGAAATACTAAAACCTAACATGGTTTTGTATGGAATGTAGATGTGTATTCATTTATTATTTGTCCATTTTAGTTACTAAAATGGAATTTAATGAAACAAATTTTTTTCTCTTACATCACAATATTTGTTGTGTTTTTTATACCATATGTAAAAGATGTTATTATACAGCAAAACAAGTATTTTCATAACAAGTTAACAAAAAGTATGTTATCATTGGTTTGTCTGTTCCTTATTAATGCCTCAAAGTTTTTGCGTGGCTATGAACATTGACCACGAGTAATAAAATTTTTAATTCGACCATATGGAAAATATTCTTTCTTTTAATAATAATAGTATTTATCCTGGTACTTATTTATTAATGCCACCACAGCCACAAAAGTGCCGCCAATCTACACCTAACATTTTTGCGATAAATCATAAAATAAAACACTATATTTAAAATTAAAACACTTTATTTGAAAACAAAGTAGTCAATAGGATTTTGGTGGAAAATGCGCCGATAAAGAGTTTAACATAGATTCAAAACAGTCTCTATTTCCTTTCACATGATGCTGTAGCCATATGATGTCTCGCTGTCCCCTTGCCTCTTGTTCATCCATATAGCACTGCCCCACCTTCTCTCAACTGTTTGTAAATGAACTCCAGTATCAGCATCAATAAAATTGTATTTATGATTAACTTTATCATGTAGGAATACACATATCCGATAAATTAAGTTGCTTTTCACAAAATTTAATCGACATCAACTTCTCACACTAGCAGTATATGAATCTCAAAGCTGAACAAAATGGAATTATCCCACTTGCTGATCACACTGTCTTAAATTATATTTCCAAAACTTGCGTTTACCAAAATAAAGTTTCATGTCATTTGAATTGGTACATTTACATTTTTTTGATAAAATATTTCACTCCTGAAAAAATAAAATTGCACCTCGTTCTGTTTTTGGCAAATCCCAAACATGCATTTTTGTAGCACTAAAAATGCCATCAATAAGATTGTCGGCACTTAAAAACTGTAAAATCTGTAGCTCTTGGTGGCGTTATTACGTAAGTATTTTTATTCCCCTAATCAGAGAATATCTTAAAACTAATTGACATTCAAACTTGTAATTTATTAATTTTTTTTTCTTTTCAAGCCTGTTGAAACAATAAAATGTCACAATGACTAAGTCACTAGAAATGTATAGTCACACTAATTTAGAGTTTAGGGAAACACAAATGTGTTGGTATTCAAATTGTCCATTACTAGGCATCAAGAATATTAGGTTTGACAATTAGTATTTTGGTACTTGCCTAATAGCAAAACACTTGAAAGGTTAGTGTTTAAAAAAAATATTTTTGTCCTTTATTATCCAATTACAAGACATTAATTTGGAAAAAATTAAATTTTCTAGAATAATTTTTTCTGCAATTTTTAACAGAACTATTTTGTGATGTAACTAGGGAGTATATTGCATGGAGTGGGCATGATATCATACACCAGTAGGGGTTGCTTTATATCAGCCTATAACTAATTACTACAAGTTTAACAGGTTTTTTTCAATAATATTGATTAAGTTTTTGAAGTTTTTTCTTAATCGATTATTTACTAATAGTGTTACAATTACTTGCATATACATTTAATAAAATGTTTTGCAAGGAAAAAATTAAATTAAATTACTAAATTACACTATACTAATGGTTAGGTTATTGAGGTACTTCCCAGTAATTTCCTCTTTTATTCGATCTTGTTATGGTAATATTCTCTTATTACAAATGCAAAAATATTCACATCACTGGTTAATACCTGTTTACCAGTACTTCATTAAAGGTAAGAATGCTTTAGGTTAAAATGAGAAGCAATTTCTGATTAAAAGGTACTGTCATAAATACTGAACTGTTTGAATACAAATGATTTGCTTGTTGTAGAACTTATCACTAGACAGTATAACAAATAATATATTTAAGTCACTGTTTTGATGTTCAAAATACAAAAAAACTTTTATGGTTTCACAGCAATACTAAGGTTTGCTCCATTTGAATTGTTAATAAAAAAATGTAACCTGTACAAGAATATTGTTGTACATATGAACAAAAGGCACTTGCAACACATCAACCTGCAAAGATAATAGGTTCCTTTGTCTAAAAGTACTTTTGCACCACATTTCTCAATGAAGTTTTTTATTCAGTTTAATATGTTGTTCAATCCTTAATATCACTAAGTTATTTGAGTATATGAGACAGAGGTTAGTTTTGAATCATTATATGAATTTTATTAATACTGCTTTACAATAAAAAAAAGTAGTAATTTATGATTAAACACTAGCTTATAAGTATTTTACCTTTGACGATTAGGATGTCGGATGTACAGAAGTAAAGGAAGAATTAGGTGAAAATTTTATAAATTAATGTTATTACAAAGATTTGAAATACTTCATACACTGTGATAAAAATTAACAGAAATGTATCTGTTCTAAACAGATACACAGACACACACACTCACGCACACAAAAACATATACGTGTACGCAAACACACTTTTTATTCATAAGGGGTTTTTATCCCTTGTAAAACTGTTTTTTTAACGTGTGAATTTTACAAAACATTCTCTTTTGTTGAAATCCTGAAAAAATTAGGTTTTTATTTTAATCCAAATTGGATTTATAATTTTATAAGTTTTTTCATCTAAAATGGAAAAATTAAAGGGAAGAGAAATGGTCTGACTGCTATGTATAAGCTATATACATATATATATATATATATATATATATATATATATATATATATATATATACACACACACACACACACATATATATATATATATATATATATATATATATACACACACACACACACACACACACACACACACACACACACACACACACACACACACACACACACACACATTCTGAACTTATCACAATAATGTTACCTAATACTGGATGAATAAAAATATTGAAAAGTTATCGTCTAAATAACACAAAATATTTTTTTTTTATCCAGACATAGCACCTTGATCTGGGCTGCAATAAGTACCATTTTCACAAAATTTTCATGTTATCGGTTATGTTGTTTATTATTAAAAACTGCCTTACAGAAAGGCAGACATGCACACAAAGTTTTATGGGTCCTTGGAATATTAAAAATATAATAAATAAATTAATTTGATTGTTGGTAATATGTATTTGCAGCTTACAAAACAATAAACTTGAATTGATTAACTTGTATGGTTTGCTTTAGGTACATCATTTATGAAAATGTTCAATAGCAATGAGCAAAGAACTGCATATTGTGAGAGACCTACCTCAATCAGTATATGAATGTAGCTGGTCTCCATTCAGTATATAGCCACAGATGATTCAGATAGTGTTTTAGCATCTTAACTGTTTTAAATAGGTTTCTGACCTTAATTAATAATTGAGTTCTCCACATCATGTTGAAAGATCTGTTGGAGTTTATGGAGACAGCTATGTTATTCTCCTATTTTGAAAGAATCTCTATGCTCTGTGTAAACCTGAACACAGGGTACATAGTTGAATAACGGCAACATGAAAGCAGCTTGATTATTTGAAAGAATTTTTTTGTTCTCTCCAAGAATTTAGAGAGAATAATTGTAGTATTGCAAATGATTTTTTTCCAATATTATTGTGATTATTGAAGTCATGAATTTTGATCTTTAGGATGAATCCAGAGAAATTGTTCTTTTTGCATCTGACATATATAATGTGTTTGCTCTTCGCCATTCTTTGTAATTGCATTTAATTGCTCTGTTTCTCAGGGTGTTCCTTTTTTCGTCAGGCCTTCCTGCTTATCACCCTAAAAGAGTTTGTAATTATTTATGCCCCCTTTGTGGACTTATTGCCATGAAGCCTACAGTAGTGCTTTGCAGCTATGTCTCAAACGCCACCAATCCACAAAACCATCTACCTAGTATCGGAACTATTTATGCTTTCCATTTTCAGTTCTATAGCATCCTGGAAGATCTTCCACTTGGCTCTCTTGAAATTCCAAGAGTTACGCTGAATTTTCATTTTAAAAGTTTTGGGATTACGTGTTGTCTTGGTGATGACTGCCCTTAGCTTCAATGATATGATTAGTTAGTCAATAGGATTTTGGTGGAAAATGCGCCGATAAAGAGTTTAACATAGATTCAAAACAGTCTCTATTTCCTTTCACATGATGCTGTAGCCATATGATGTCTCGCTGTCCCCTTGCCTCTTGTTCATCCATATAGCACTGCCCCACCTTCTCTCAACTGTTTGTAAATGAACTCCAGTATCAGCATCAATAAAATTGTATTTATGATTAACTTTATCATGTAGGAATACACATATCCGATAAATTAAGTTGCTTTTCACAAAATTTAATCGACATCAACTTCTCACACTAGCAGTATATGAATCTCAAAGCTGAACAAAATGGAATTATCCCACTTGCTGATCACACTGTCTTAAATTATATTTCCAAAACTTGCGTTTACCAAAATAAAGTTTCATGTCATTTGAATTGGTACATTTACATTTTTTTGATAAAATATTTCACTCCTGAAAAAAAATAAAATTGCACCTCCTTCTGTTTTTGGCAAATCCCAAACATGCATTTTTGTAGCACTAAAAAATGCCATCAATAAGATTGTCGGCACTTAAAAACTGTAAAATCTGTAGCTGCGGTGGCGTTATTACGTAAGTATTTTTATTCCCCTAATCAGAGAATATCTTAAAACTAATTGACATTCAAACTTGTAATTTATTAATTTTTTTTTCTTTTCAAGCCTGTTGAAACAATAAAATGTCACAATGACTAAGTCACTAGAAATGTATAGTCACACTAATTTAGAGTTTAGGGAAACACAAATGTGTTGGTATTCAAATTGTCCATTACTAGGCATCAAGAATATTAGGTTTGACAATTAGTATTTTGGTACTTGCCTAATAGCAAAACACTTGAAAGGTTAGTGTTTAAAAAAAATATTTTTGTCCTTTATTATACAATTACAAGACATTAATTTGGAAAAAATTAAATTTTCTAGAATAATTTTTTCTGCAATTTTTAACAGAACTATTTTGTGATGTAACTAGGGAGTATATTGCATGGAGTGGGCATGATATCATACACCAGTAGGGGTTGCTTTATATCAGCCTATAACTAATTACTACAAGTTTAACAGGTTTTTCAATAATATTGATTAAGTTTTTGAAGTTTTTCTTAATCGATTATTTACTAATAGTGTTACAATTACTTGCATATACATTTAATAAAATGTTTTGCAAGGAAAAATTAAATTAAATTACTAAATTACACTATACTAATGGTTAGGTTATTGAGGTACTTCCCAGTAATTTCCTCTTTTATTCGATCTTGTTATGGTAATATTCTCTTATTACAAATGCAAAAATATTCACATCACTGGTTAATACCTGTTTACCAGTACTTCATTAAAGGTAAGAATGCTTTAGGTTAAAATGAGAAGCAATTTCTGATTAAAAGGTACTGTCATAAATACTGAACTGTTTGAATACAAATGATTTGCTTGTTGTAGAACTTATCACTAGACAGTATAACAAATAATATATTTAAGTCACTGTTTTGATGTTCAAAATACAAAAAAACTTTTATGGTTTCACAGCAATACTAAGGTTTGCTCCATTTGAATTGTTAATAAAAAAATGTAACCTGTACAAGAATATTGTTGTATATATGAACAAAAGGCACTTGCAACACATCAACCAGCAAAGATAATAGGTTCCTTTGTCTAAAAGTACTTTTGCACCACATTTCTCAATGAAGTTTTTTATTCAGTTTAATGTTGTTCAATCCTTAATATCACTAAGTTATTTGAGTATATGAGACAGAGGTTAGTTTTGAATCATTATATGAATTTTATTAATACTGCTTTACAATAAAAAAAAGTAGTAATTTATGATTAAACACTAGCTTATAAGTATTTTACCTTTGACGGTTAGGATGTCGGATGTACAGAAGTAAAGGAAGAATTAGGTGAAAATTTTATAAATTAATGTTATTACAAAGATTTGAAATACTTCATACACTGTGATAAAAATTAACAGAAATGTATCTGTTCTAAACAGATACACACACACACACACACACACACACTCATATATATATATATATATATATATATATATATATATATATATATATTATATATGTACATACATACATATATGTATCAAATAAATACATATATATGTATTTAAATATTTTGTAAATATGTATATATGTACGTGTATGCAAACACACTATATATTCATAAGGGTTTTTATCCCTTGTAAAACTGTTTTTTTACCCTGTGAATTTTACAAAACATTTACTTTTGTTGAAATCCTGAAAAAATTAGGTTTTTATTTTAATCCAAATTAGATTTATAATTTTATAAGTTTTTTTTTCATCTAAAATGGAAAAATTAAAGGGGAGAGGAGTGGTCTGACTGCTATGTATAAACTATATAAACTATATATATATATATATATATACACACACACACACACACACACACACACACACACACACACATATATATATATATATATATATATATATATATATATATATATATATATATATATATATATATACACACACACACACACACACACACACACACACACACACACACACACATACATTCTGAACAATATCACAAAAATGTTACCTAATACTAGATGAATAAAAAATATTGAAAAGTTATCATCTAAATACCACAAAATATATTTTTTTTATCAAGGCATAGCAACTTGATCTGGGCTGCCATAAGTACAATTTTCACAAAATTTTCATGTTACTGGTTATGTTGTTTATTATTAAAAACTGTCTTACAGACAGGCAGACATGCACACAAAGTTTTACGGGTCCTTGGAATCTTAAGAATATAATAAATTAATTAATTTGATTTTTGGTAATATGTATTTGCAACTTACAAAACAATAAACTTGAATGGTGTTGCTTCAGATACATCATTTATGAAAATGTTCAATAGCAATGAGCAAAGAACTGCACATTGTGAAAGGCCTTCTTCAGTTAGTATAATTATGTAACTGATCTCCATTTAGTAAACTGCCACAGATGATTCAGATAGTGTTTTAGCATATTAACTGTTTTATGAGGTCTCTTATCTTAATTAATAATTGAGTTCTCCACATCATGTTGAAAGACCTGTTGGAGTTTATGGAGACAGCTATGTTATTCTCCTATTTTGAAAGAATCTCTATGCTCTGTGTAAACCTGAACACAGGGTACATAGTTGAATAATGGCAACATGAAAGCAGCTTGATTATTTGAAAGAATTTTTTTGTTCTCTCCAAGAATTTAGAGAGAATAATTGTAGTATTGCAAATGATTTTTTCCAATATTATTGTGATTATTGAAGTCACGAATTTTGATCTTTAGGATGAATCCAGAGAAATTGTTCTTTTTGCATCTGACATATATAATGTGTTTGCTCTTCGTCATTCTTTGTAATTGCATTTAATTGCTCTGTTTCTCAGGGTGTTCCTTTTTTCGTCAGGCCTTCCTGCTTATCACTCTAAAAGAGTTTGTAATTATTTATGCTCCCTTTGTGGACTTATTGCCATGAAGCCTACAGTAGTGCTTTGCAGCTATGTCTCAAACGCCACCAATCCACAAAACCATCTACCTAGTATCGGAACTATTTATGCTTTCCATTTTCAGTTCTATAGCATCCTGGAAGATCTTCCATTTGGCTCTCTTGAAATTCCAAGAATTACGCTGAATTTTTATTTTAAAAGTTTTGGGTTTACGTGTTGTCTTGGTGATGACTGCCCTTAGCTTCAATGATATGATTAGTTTTATTGTCTTGGATGTCACTTAAAACCATTGCCTGATGAGCAATTCCTAGGTGAAATCCTGAACAGTACATATATGTTTCCTTTTCATTTGGTTCATACAAAATTAGGATGGGTGGGAGTCAACAAAGTTGGCAACCTCCTTCCCTGGTGGATTTCTGTCTTGATAGATTCAGAGTCTAGAGTGTCTATTAATAATGCCTGATATGATTCTTCTGTTTGCTACCCTGGGTATACCAATGTTCACTTTGCACAGGCTGTCTGTTGTTAAGTGGGTTGTAGATTCCCATACATAGATACTTAATACTATTTTTCATATCTCCACTTGACAATCTCTGACTTGTATCTGTCCACCATGTTTTCGATGACTCTAAAGAACCTTACATTGTGGATAAGGCTTTTCTTTACCCCTCACAAAAATGAATCATTCTAACTATTTGAATTTTTGTAAACAGCTGGTTTTATAGTTTTAAAACTTATAATAAATCTAACTCTATTCTGAGATGTTAATTTTGGTAATGTAAAACACATATATATATGTTAACATATATATATACATAATATAGTTAACTTTATTCTGAGATGTTGATTTTGGTAATGAAAAACATATATATATATCATGCTTCTTTACTTATCGCATTATGTTTTGTCTTTTTGCCTGTGACAAGCCGCCAAACATATTAATATTTGTTTTATTGCTATGACGATAAATTTTGTCATTAGTCTGGTTCGAGACTTTGTCTGCCCTTAATAGAGCAGTTAATTCCTTTCACTTTCCTTTCTTTTGATTCATTTCTTCTTGACTTTAGGAAGCATTGGCCAATATTTTGATCATTTAACAGTATCTGGGACACATACAGCTTAAAGTCTGTGCGCATGGAATCAACTTTATCCCCCCAAAATTACAATGTTAATTTGAAACAAATAAGTAGTGCATATTATTATGGTGTTGCATCAATTAATCCGTACAATAATGTACTTTGTTGTCTATTTAGGTTTACACATTGCAGGTACAACAACCCTTTTGTCTTTGTTGATTTGCTTTCAAAAGGCAGAGCTAATGTAGTTTGTTTATTAGTTGTTTTTGAATTTTTTAAGGAGAGAAGGTAATGAAATGAAATGTAATGATTTAAGAATATTTATCACAAATTTATAGAAAATACCATGTACTTTTAAACTACCTTTAGTACTCCTTGATAAATGTATAATTATAATAAATGAATATTTTTTTCGTGGAATGAAAAATATTTTCATTCAATAGAAAGAACCTTCCTTTAAAAAATCACTTTGTTGACAGGACATGGATAGGAATGAATTTGAAATTTTGGTTTTTATATCTCTATTAGGACACACTTATGTCTAGCTGACTTATTCATTTGCTCTATTTTAACTAGAAATATACTTGTGTGTTGACAGTGTCAGCATTAATGGTCTTCTAAAATTCTAACTTATACACGGCTGCAGATCAAATATTCTGTAAGAACTGAAATAATGCAGTGCAATATATAATATGCTACAATAGTGCAAATAAAACCAAGCAGCAAGGAATTTATTGTATTTCAAGAAGTTATGAAGATCTGATGATTAACATCAAGGTACATTTAAACACAAAACTGGAAAACATTGTGTTGGAAAATGGATTTTCGCAGGTAAAATTTATACTACGAGTATGTTAAAAAAATTGCCCAAAATAGGATATGATTGTTAAAGAAAAACATATGAAGGTATGTCGAAAATGTTTTCCATTTTTCTATACCTGTTAACATTTAAACTATATAAATTAATTTTTATACATATGTTTATCTTGACAAGACAATATTGTGGAAAAATCAAAGAGGTTTCAAAATATTTTTAAAAACAACTCTTTTTTTGTTTTTTGTTACAAAAAATTGTATGTAAACCAACAAAACAGTGTTATCAAACATGATGATATATGTTATTATAATACAAAAGCTTAGTGCAGACTCACTACGAAAAGGACATTTTTGTACTTTTAAAAGAGATGATTATGTGCCAAAATAATAAGATATGCTGTAATATTTTATGATGTAATATCTAATAAACCAAGAAATGTTGTAACAGTGAAATAAAGAAATTAACAAAGTAAACACATTTAATCTACAGCTTAATTATTCTTTAGTTTATTTTTTCGTTAAGTGTTAGTGTTAATTTATTATGAAAGTTTATTTATTTCATCATGGCAGGTAACAACTTCACTAACTTGGAAATGGCTGATATCCACCTACAAGCTGGCAATACAATGCAATAATAGCTTTGAAGCTAGAGCAACTGTATCATAACCATTATCCAAATCGTTTATTACCAACTTGTACAATTCATTAACATGTCAATGAAACAGGAAGTTTAGAATCTTAGAAGCTTGGTAAATCCAGATGACCACACTTAATAAGAATATTTCAACAAATTTTTATATTGTTTGATGGTTTAACTATCTCTTGCAGCACACTGTGTGTTTATAAAACTAAGACATAATAATAAAAACAAGCTTGTGTTTGAATTATTATCATTAAATTAAATTAAAACAATTATAACTTATACTTAAAAATTAAAAATGCCTTCTTTATTGAATTTAACAACAGGTGTTATTATTTTGGAACATGGACCAAAACAAATAATTAGCGGTTGTTTTAATTTTAAGATCTGATTAGCTGTTTTAAAACTAACAAAACATACCTTAGAGAGTCAGCACTATTGTGTACTGTATTAGAATAAAACATATCATGTTTAATCACACCGTTTCATTGTTTTACACCAGGTTATTTTGAAACAAACCCTGTTATAATTTCTAGAGAGAGAGAGAGAAAGAGAGAAAGTTGTTTTTTAAAATATTTTGTAAATCTTGTAATTGTATGTTACATTAATTTAAAAATTTTAGTTGTCTGCCATTTAGAAAATGGATGAAATAATTTTTCAACATTTTCCCCCTAAAAAGTGAACATCTTACCAACATAAATATATGTATGAAATTTAATTTGTGTAGTCGAAACAGTTATTGAATAATAATTAAAAAAAACACACAACAGATGGAAAATGAAGCATTTTTAGGACATACCTTCAAAGGAATTATATTTTTTAATCAGCCAGTATATTTACCTATAGGTATTATAATACAGTTGTCTTTTCCCTTAACACTCCATCAGTTGCACTATAAAAATAAAGATATAAAGAGGTAAAGATATTGTCATACATTTGAACATTGATATATTTGAGTCATTGCCACATATTTTCCAAACTTCATTAACCCCTCCAAAACCATACATAATTTCTTTTCAAAAATACAACATTATAAGAGTAATGACATAGACAGTGCCAATTTAGAAGTCAAGAGTGCCCCAGGCACTTCGTAACAAAGCGTTTACCCATTCTTGATTTTATATAAAATATATTAGCTGTGTACCTGGGTTTCTCTGCAATAATTTTCCCGCTAAACTAAATTTTCTTTAAGATTAGTTTTTGGTGTTTAAAGTGTGACTATTGTGGACACTTGGGCTAATGCATATGATGGGATGATTTATAGTGTATGAAAATGCTAAGGCCTGTCTGGGAATCGAAAACGGGTCCTGGGGCTGAAAGCCAAGTACGCTATCAACTAGACCACCGATATAGCTCATTTGTTTTTGGCTTTTCCAATGGATGAAAAGTGAACAAAAATTTAGAGAATTCATTTATAGTCTACAGCACATGAAAACATTCATTTTAAAAATAAATCAGGCATTTTGAGTGGATGCCATCTTATATCGAATGTGTAAATTGTTTAAAGTAACACAAACCATAATAATGATTAATTGTAATTAACATTACAATGTTAATTACAATTAATCATAAAAATAATTAACAAATGTAAAAAGTTTCATTGAAATTTCTCACTTCATTTTCTGGTGAAATACGCACTAATTTGGCTTTGTAACCTAGTGAAGAACAAATGAAGACATTTTGAGTTCCTGTCATTTTGTTTCAAATAGGTATATGACAGTTTAAAACTTTGTCATAACTACATATAACAAAGAAATAATGTTTCATAAAAATTCATGAGGAAATTTTTTGGTGAAAAATGAAAAAATAGTGCTAAAAACAAAGATTTTCTTGTTTTAGAATTATTTTTTAAGCCACTTAAAATATTATATTGTTCAACCCAGCCTTACTCCACATCTAGTAGGAAGGAGAGCTAACATTCAAAATTTTAACTTCATAGGATTTGTTGTTTTTTTTAATGTAAATTTTAATGCTGATTACAATGATGACAATAGGATTTCATAATGGGTAAGATGAATTTGCTTCTACCCATCAGCGAGACAGCAGTGTGCCGCAATTATTTTTGTATCAGGGTAGTTTTCTTGACGTCCTGTTGATTTATTCTTAAAGAAGTGTGCAACAAAGTTTTTTTTAAGTTTGTAGAGTTTGCAATACGTTTTGTATATATTAAATCCCATAATTGCACTGGTTTATTATCATAATTATTATTTAGCAAGACGAAAGAACTCATTGCGATAAAAGGACATAAGAAAAAAATGCCTCGAAAGGGGGTGCATACTAGCTGCATGTATTGAAAGGATTTGGACGTCCTTCGCTGTACCCGAGTCTAATACACATTTACACTTACAATTTTAATACTTTCTACTCACGCTTATATTTAGAGAGGCGATAATAATCTCAATGTGCTTTTCACCTTAAAAGTAAAAAAAAAAATTGTTTAGCTAACTTTAGTAAATAGTAAACACTGATGTCCAGGCAGAGAAACGGAAAACATTGTCCTAAAAGCTGAGCCAGCATTCAGCAGTCTGAAACCATCTTGATTGTTTAACTCGAAAGGGATTCGATGGCTGACTGGATTGTTTTGTTGTCCTTTGGTCAACTGTTTTGATTGTAAAAACATCTCGTAATCGCACATCACTAAATAGGACTCACTAGTAGCCTTAATATGTTAATGTGGCTACTAATATGCCTAGAACAAAACACTCCCGATTTTGGTTGATCATTAATGGACTAGATACATGCTACAAATTATCTATTTTTTTTCATAACTATGATAGGAATCACATAGGCAACATATTCACGATACATTTTGGACTCATTAAGATAGTATGCCTGCCTACTCATAGCATTAAACATAATCGTTAAGAAAGATTTTTTCTTTTTAAAGCAGAACTTACTGCAGATTAAATCGTATTCCTAGGAGCAAGACACAACTACAGTAAAATCTTGTTGAATAAACTGTAAGTTTATAACATTTTTGAAAGTGTAAAAACAATTGATAACCAAATATAATGATTAAGTAAATCTTGTATGTGAAAATAAACATTTCTGTAGTTTACTGTTGTACAGAATAGAAAATCAAGAAGAGTATATATATAATTTGGATATAGTATAGTTTCTTGCAATAAAAAGTAATATTTTATAGCAGTATGGTAAATTTAGCTTAAATTACTTTTGTTGAACTGAAAAGAACCAGGGGGAAACAGGAGATGTACCAGGTCATGTAGCATTCTGCCTGGGTTACCAACGCTAATGTTGTTAACTCTGTAGTGTTGGAACATTAACTGAATTCTTTGGTGTAATTGGAAATATTTAAAGGTGGACAGCAAAACATTCACATAAAAATTCAAGAGAAGGTTTAACAGGACAAGTGAAAAAAAACAATAGTGTGCTAAAATTCATCCTGCAGAAAAATCAGTGTAACTACTATGCTATGTTCATTTTCAGTTGAGATAATATTGGGATATATTATTTTAATGTTGTAAAATGAGTATACATTTTTTAAAAAAGAGAAAGGGGGTGTACTGATTTTTTTTAAATTTTAAGGTGAAAAGCACATTTCGGCTAATGTCGCCTGCCTAAATGTGAGTGTGTGTTACAATCAGGTACTGGAATTTTAGCACACAATGACATAGGAAAACAGGTCTAATTGACAAAAATTAACAACCAATTCAGAAAATCATTTTATTAATGGTGACAGTTACTTAAATTTAATTTTGACAACAAAAATTTTGAACACTTGTAATTTTTTTTTTAATTAAGAAATTAGAAAATTGTTTTTTCCTTGAGAAAAATTAACTATCTCCATCATATGATTTAATATAGACAGCGCTGGAATCATTATTGTTCAAAAAATCATGGATTTGGCCCTCTCCGGGTTTCATCACTCTCTGGCAATGATGGTACTGGTTTATTTGGAAGCGTGAAACCTTTTACGTCTATCAGCTGAAAAGATGACGAACAATTAGTATTATAAAAACATTACTTAATTGTGAATTATTATAAAAAAAAGTAAATTGGACATAATCTAATTACAAATCAAAAAATAATTATCATTGTTATCCTATGAGGCTCGTATGTTTTTTTTGTTGGTCATATAGAATATAAAATATTTTTTGGTCTTACAAAACTTCAAAAATATTCAAAATAAAGATGGTCAGTACAAAAAGAAAGCTGACTAAGACAATGTGTTTGCTTCACAACAATGTTGCTTCTTATATGTTTCAGAAAATTATGCAACTACAAAGTGTAGGCTATATACAATTATTCAACAAATTTTGTCAAAGGTTTTGTTATTTTATTCAGAAATATATTTAATTCTCCTGAATTAATTAAGATCTTATATCTACCTATGTTTGATATTGTAAAAAAAAAAAAATTTTATCTTCTCTCTGTATTAAAATATATCTTTTGTGTGTAATGTACACAGTATAAACATTATGCATAACATTAACAGAAGCATATGTTGAGTAAAAATAAATTTTATTAAAAACAAAGCTTACTACAGATTGAATTATGTTTCTACCTGCAAAACAAAACTGCAATAAGACCTTGTTCAATAAACCATAAGTTTTATAATATTTTTTAAATGTAAGTAAACAAATGATAACTAAACATTACCATAATGTGAATCTTGCAAGTAAAAATATATTACATATAGTTTTACATTTCACATATCAGATTCAAATATAGTTACTGTTATACAAACAACAGAATCAGTAAAAGTTAATGAAATTTTTGGAAATATAAAATTCATTCAATAGAAAATACAATTTTACTGCAGTACAGTAAACTTAACTTACGTTCCTTGTTAACCACGTCTAAGGGTATGTTATGACGTCTATGATAGTCAATTAAAAATTGTAAATAATCAATAAAAACTTGGACGCATCCAGGAACTTCTCCATTATTCGCTTCATTTTGTTCTGGGTGATTCTGTTCCCCATCATTTGAGTTGCCTAAAATAAGATACAAATTTATAAATAAATAAGTTACAACTATGTTGCTGCTGTCTCTAGGCTGCTGTAGTGACACCCACTTTAAAAAATTAAGAAGTCATCCTTTTTAAATTTAGAATGGTTATTTTCATTGTTGATTAAAAAGGCCGGAAAAACTTAATTGTACATTCATTTTGCGGATGTGATAGCTTGTTTAGTTTACGAATGATTTTTCACATTATTCGCATACAGATTACTACTCTATCCTAGTGCATTGTAAATTAAAAATGTGTAATTTACCCACCTCTTTCCTCTGATTGTGAACGTCTAAGAAAATCCCCTGACATATTTGATGTAGATAATTAGAAATGAAAATTCAAAAAATTCAAAATGTTCTGTTTTTCAAACCTAAAACAAGAAGGAAAATTATTAATTTAGTTGATAATTACTGTCCCATTAATTTCATAAAAAATCTTATCACCATGAACAAAAATTGTATAGTCTGAATTATGTTCATCATAGATACAACAATCAAATTAACAATACATTAGATTTTTTGTGTTGACAGTGATAAGATTTTTTGTAATTGTTTACTAAATACTACAGTTTTATAATACAATATTTTGACATATCAGCAAAAGAATAAGTCTAACAGAAGAGTTATTGGAGAAGAAAATACATTTCTTTATATATATACAGCTTATCTGGTGAATGTTAAGAATCAAAACAGAAAACTGCAATGGTTGCATCTTCTGTGGCTACAATTTTTCTTTTCATATTTATATAAAAACCTAGTTGGCGTAAAACACCAGTTACAATAAACGACAATGATTATCATTGTTTATTATTAATGCCTGTTATTACTAATTAAAACTTTAGAAAAAGTAGAAACTTTAAAAAGGACTTAACCTAACACGTTTGAATGCAAAGTATCCATGCCGTTTGCATTGAAACTTCAATGTTTCCGTATCAATTTGACAAATATTTTTGCACTTCGAAAACGAATATGAACATTTAAAAAGCTATGATTTATAAGACAATTGACTACATGACTGTAATCGCAACTAACAGCTCCCATGTAACACCATCACTGTAAGAAAAGAACTATGAATGTACTGATAATGACATATGAAGGCACATCTCGGTGACCTTGGTGTAGTAAATCTACCATGCTTCATGTGATGTAAATATAGATCCATTGAAAATTGCATAAAACACAACTTATTGTAAGAAATTATATCTTCAACAGGTGAATAACTTAATTCAATAATAAAGAATTATAATAAAAATAAATGTTATTACTTTAGTAAACCACCTGAAAGAGCAGAAATACAAAAACCTAACATGGTTTTGTGTGGAATGTGGATGTGTATTCATTTATTATTTGTCCATTTTAGTTACTTAAATTGCAAAAATTGTTTTCTCTTACTTCGCAATATTTGTTGTTTTTTATACCATATGTAAGAGATTTATAAAAAGTGCCACCTAATTTTTGAGGATAAAAAAAATTCATGTTATACAGCAAAATCAGTATTTTCATTACAAGTTAAAAAAAAGTATGTTATCATTGGTTGCTCTGTTCCTTATTAATGCCTCTAAGTTTTTGCATGGCAATGAATATTGACCACAAGTAATAAAATTTTTAATTGGACCATATGGAAAATATTCTTTCTTTTAATAATAATAATAATAGTATTTATTGGGATCCCGGTACTTATGTATTAATGGATTAGGGGGAATCAGAGAATATCTTAAAACTAATTGGCATTCAAAATTGTAATTTATTAAAAAAAAATTTTTCTTTCCAATCCTGTTGAAACAATAAAATGTCACAGTGACTAATGAAGTCACTAGAAATTTTTGGTCACACTAATCTAGAGTTTTAGGAAACACAAATGTGTTGTATTCAAATTATCCATTACTAGAATCAAGAATATTAGGTTTGACAATTAATATTTTGGTACTTACGTAATAGCAAAACACTTGTAAGATTAGTGTTTATTAAAAATATTTTTGTCCTTTATTATATACTTTATTATCTATTTACAAGACATTAATTTGCAAAAGATTAAATTTCCTACAATAAGTTAAGATTTTCTGCAATTTTTAACAGAACTATTTTCTGATGTCATAAGCTATGTCTCAAACGCCACCAATCCACAAGACCATCTACCTACTATCGGCACTATTTATGCTTTCCATTTTCAGTTCTATAGCATCCTGGAAGACTTTCCACTTGGCTTTCTTGAAGTTCCAAGAGTTACGCTGAATTTTCATTTTAAAAGTTTTGGGTTTACTTGTTGTTTTGGTGATGACTGCCCTTAGCTTCAATGATATCTTTAGTTGTTTTGTCATGGATGTCACTTGCCTGATGTCACAAACCATTGCCTGATGAGCAATTCCTAGATGAAATCCTGAACAGTATTATATGTTTTCTTTTCATTTGGTTCATACAAAATTAGGATGGGTGGGAGTCGACAAAGTTGGCAACCTCCTTCCCTGGTGCATTTCTGTCTTGATAGATTCAGAGTCTATTAATATTGCCTGATATGATTCTTCTGTTTGCTACCCTGGGTATACCCATGATCACTCTGAATGGGCCGTCTGTTGTTAAGTGGGTTGTAGATTCCCATACATAGAATACTTAATACTATTTTTCATATCTCCACTTGACAATCTCTGACTTGTGTCTGTCCAACATTTTTTCGATGACTAAAGAACCTTATATTGTGGATAAAGCTTTTCTTTACCTCACAAAAATGCCTCATGCTATTTGAATTTTTGTAAACAGCTGGTTTTATAGTTTTAAAACTTATAATATAGTTAACTTTATTCTGAGACGTTGATTTTGGTAATGAAAAACATATATATATATATCATGCTTCTTTACTTATCGCATTATGTTTTGTCTTTTTGCCTGTGACAAGCCGCCAAGCTTATTAATATTTGTTTTATTGCTATGACGATAAATGTTGTCATTAGTCTGGTTCCAGACTTTGTCTGCCCTTAATAGAGCAGTTAATTCCTTTCACTTTCCTTTCTGTTGATTCATTTCTTCTTGGCTTTAGGAAGCAGCCAATATTTTGATCATTTAGCAGTATCAGGGACACATACAGCTTAAAGTCTGCTGCTGATGGGGTCAACTTTATCCCCCGAAATTACAATGTTAAATTAAAACAAAGAAACAGTACATATTATTATGGTGTTTATCAATTAATTCGCACAATAATGTACTTTGTTGTCTATTTAGGTTTACACATTGCAGGTACAACAACCCTTTTGCCTTTGTTGATTTGCTTTCAAAAGTCAGAGCTAATTTAGTTTGTTTATTGTTTTTGAATTTTTTAAGGACAGACGGTAATGAAATGAAATGTAATGATTTAAGAATATTTATTAGAAATTTATAGAAAATACCATGTACTTTTAAACCACCTTTAGTACTCCTTGATAAATGTGTAACTATAATGAATGAATATCTTTTCTGGGAATGGAAAATATTTTCATTCAATAGAATGAATCTGCCTTTAAAAAATCATTTTGTTGACAGGACATGGATAGGAATGAATTTGAAATTTTGGTTTTTATATCTCTATTAGGACACACTTATGTCTAGCTGACTTATTCATTTGCTCTATTTTAACTAGAAATATACTTGTATGTTGACAGTGTCTGCATTAATGGTCTTCTAAAATTCTAACTTATACACAGCTGCAGATCAAAAATTCAGTAAGAACTGAAATAATATAGTGCAATATATACGAGGTTTGTCCAATAAATACGCGAACTGGTCGAATATGGTGGCCATTACGGAGAGTTAAGCCACGCCCACTGGCCTCACGTGTTGTCTGGGACCCAATTAGCCGTCAGTGCTTGGCAGAATGTTATGCTGTGCGGATCTTGCGAGTAGAGTTATTTTTAGTTTTGCATTATTTTTTTGTTCGTCGATATGGAAATTGACCAATTCACTGAACAACGAATTAACATCAAGTTTTTGGTAAAGCTTGGTAAAAATTACCAAGAAATTGCTGAAATGTTGAGAATTGTTTATGGTGATAATGCTATGAAGAAAACAGCCATTTTCAAGTGGATTAAGCGCTTTAAAGAAGGTCGGGAAGACGCCACGGATGATGCAAGAATTGGACGACCTTCAACCTCTTGTGTGCATGAAAACATTGATCGTGTGCGCCGTCTTGTCCTTACTGATCGCCGAAAAACTGTCCGAATGATAGCTGAAGAACTAAATTTAGGAAAATCAACAATGCACATAATCTTAACCGAGCATTTGGGCTTAAGAAAGGTTTGTGCGAAAATCGTGCCAAAACTGCTGACTCCGCATCAAAAGTTGAGAAGAGTCGAATGTGTTACTGACTAGAAAAATTCCATGGAAAATGATGTTGGATTCTTAAATAGGGTTATCACTGGTGATGAATCGTGGTTTTTCGAGTATGACCCCGAATCGAAATCGCAAAGCATGGAGTGGAAAGCAACATGTGAAGCTCGAAAAAAAAAATCAAGGAAAAGCCGATCAAAAATCAAAGTCATGCTCCTGGTTTTCTTTGATATCAAAGGTGTTGTTCATCATGAATTCCTTCCTGAGGAAAAAATGGTAAATTCTGAGTTCTACCTTAACGTTCTCAAGCGTTTGAGAGATCGAAAGTGCGCCGTGTGCGACCACATTTGACTCAAAACGATGGATGGATTCTTCATCAAGACAATGCACCCGCACATTCGGCTTTGATTGTTCGCCAGTTTCTGGCTAAAAATTCAATCACTATCTTTGATCATCCCCTTATTCACGGACCTCGCCCCTGCGACTTTTTCTATTCCTAAATGCAAAAATGTGATGAGGGGACAGCATTGGGAAGATGTGGACACAATAAAACAAGAAACAACGAGGAGACTGAAAAGCCTGACTTCCGAGGACTTCCAAGGGTGCTTTGAAGAGTGGAAAAGAAGATGGGATAAGTGCATAGCAGTGAATGGAGAGTATTTAGAAGGGGACAAAATCAATGTAGATGAAATTTTGTAAAATAAAGTTTTTATGACCTTAGTTCGCGTATTTATTGGACAAACCTCGTAATATGGTACAATAGTGCAAATAAAACCAAGCAGCAAGGAATTTATTGTATTTCAAGAAGTTATGAAGATCTGATGATTAACATCAAAGTACATTTAAACACAAAACTGGAAAACATTCTGTTGGAAAATGGATTTTCGCAGGTAAAATTTATACAGTGTTTAAAAAATTGCCAAAAATAAGATATGATTGTACAAGCAAAACTAAAGAAACACATATGAAGGTATGTCCAAAATGTTTTCCATTTGTCTATACCTGTTAACCATTTAAACTACATAAATTAATTTTATATATATATATATATATATATATATATATATATATATATATATATATATATATATATGTTTATCTTGGCAAGACAATATTATGGAAAAACTTTGAAACAAATAATCCAGCTATTTATAAAATCAGTCTTCCAAAATTTATAAATTAAAATAACATGAAATCAAAGAGGTTAGTGCAGACTCACTACAAAAAGGACATTTGTGTAGTTTTAAAACAGATGATTATGTGCGAAAATATTAAGACATGATGTAATATCTAATAAACCAAGAAATGTAACAGTTGTAATTGTGAAATAAAGAAATTAACAAAATAAACACATTTATTCTACAGCTTAATGATTCTTTAGTTAATTTTTTAGTTAAGTGTTAGTGTTAATTTATTATGAAAGTTTATTTATATCATCATGGCTGGTAACAACTTCACTAACTTGGAAATAGCTGATATCCACCTACAAGCTTGCAATACAATGCAATAATTCGAGGTCCGTGTGATAAGTCAGTGACTTTTTGAATTTCCCGTGCAGTTACTCCAAATGCTACAGTGCTGACGTCAACTGTAATCAATCAGTTGGCAACTTTCTAATTTTGAGCAAGCTACATCGTGCAGTTGGTGTTTGATAGCCGTTCAAAGCAGACAACCTCATGAATTTTTACGAAAATGGAAAAAAGTGAATTTTGTGTGCTGATTAAGCATTACTTTTTACGTAAAAATCCATCACTGAAACTAAGGAAAGACTTGATATATACTACAGGGACTCGGCACCATCAGTTTCAATGGTTAAGAAGTGGTTTACAGAGTTCCGTTATGGTCGTACCAGCACTAGTGACGCCGAACGTTCAGGTCGCCCAAAAGAAGTGTTCACGCCGGAAATTGTTGATAAAAACCATGAAATGATATTGGATGATCAGAGAATGAAAGTGCGTGAGTTGGCTCATGCTGTAGGTATCTCAACTGAACGGGTACATCATATTTTACACGAATATTTGGACATGAAAAAACTCTCCGCGAGATTGGTGCTGCGATTGCTCACACTCGACCATAAGCGCAATCGTGTGACCACTTCAAAAGAGTGTTTAGCGATGTTCAGCCGTAATCCGAACGAATTTTTGCACCGTTTTGTTACTGTGGACGAAACATGGATCCATCACAACACGCCAGAGACCAAGGAACAATCGAAACAGTGGGTTGTTAGGGGTGAACGTGGACCAAAGAAGGCCAAACAGAGTCTGTCAGCCAACAAGGTCATGGCCACAGTTTTTTGGGATGCACGCGGTGTCATTCACATCGATTACCTCAAGCAAGGTAAAACGATCACCGGCAAATATTATTCAAAGCTTTTAAACAGATTCAACGTTGATTTAAAGCAAAAACGGCCACATTTGGCGAAGAAGAGTGTGCTGTTCCATCAAGACAATGCAAGTGTGCACACTTGTCTAGTCATAATGGCCAAAATCCACAAATTGGGATACGAACTGCTACCCCATCCAGCATATTCTCCAGATTTAGCCCCTTGCGACTATTTTCTGTTTCCAAACCTAAAGAAATGGCTGGGCGGCAAGAGATTTGAGTTGAATGAAAAAGTCATTACCGAAACAAACGCATATTTTGAGAGTTTTGAGGAAACCTATTATTTGGAGGAAATAAAAAAATTAGAAAAACGCTGGACTAAATGTATCGAGCTAAAAGGTGATTATGTAGAAAAATAAAATGTTTATTTGCCGAAAAAAATTTGTTTTTTCAAATAGTTACTGACTTATCAAACCGCCCTCATAGCTTTGAAGCTAGAGCGGCTGTATCATAACCATTATCCAAATCGTTTATTACCAACTTTTACAATTCATTAACAGGTCAAGGAAACACGAAGTTTAAAACTTTAGAAGCTTGTTAAAACCAGATGACCACACTTAACAACAAATTTTTTGCTTGTTTGATGGTTAAACTATCATTTGCAGCACTATGTGTGTTAATAAAACTCAGACTTAATAATAAAAACAAGCTTGTGTTTGAATTGTTATCATTAAATTAAATTAAAACAATTATAACTTATACTTAAAAATTAAAATGCACTGTTTATTGAATATAACAACAGGTGTTATTATTTTGGAACATAAACCAAAACAACCAATTAGTGGTTGTTTTAATTTAAGGTCTGATTAGCTGTTTTAAAACTAACAAAACATACCTTAGAGAGTCAGCATTATTGTGTACTGTATTAGAATAAAATATATCTTCATGTTTAATCACACTGTTTCATTGTTTTACATCAGGTTATTTTGAAACAACCCTGTTATATTTTCTAAAGAGAGAGAGAAAAAGTTGTTTTTTAAAATATTTTGTAAATCTTGTAATTGTATGTTACATTAATTTAAAAATTTTAGACGTCTGCCATTTAGAAAATGGATGAAATAATTTTTCAACATTTATCCCCTAAAATGTGAACATCTTACCAACATAAATATATCTATGAAATTTAATTTGTGTAGTGAAAACAGTTATTGAATAATAATTTAAAAAAACACACAAACAGATGGAAAATGAAGTATTTTTAGGATATACCTTTAAAGGAATTATATTCTTTAATCAGCCAGTATATTTACCTATTGGTATTATAATACAGTTGTCCTTTCCCTTAAAACACTCCATCAGTTACACTATTACGAGGGTTGATCAAATATAAACAAGACTGATTTTTTAAAAAATTTATTGCTTACAAATTATTCTTGATACAACTTATTTTTCTACATAGTCTCCCGGACGAGTAACACATTTTTCCCACCGGATTGGAAGTTTTTTAATTCCATCTTCGTAAAAAGTTCTCGGGCGTTCATTGAGCCATTGAAGCACGAAGGTCTCCACCGCAGAATCGTCTTCGAAACGCTGGCCTCCAAGCGCCTCTTTGAGAGGCCCAAACAGGTGATAGTCGCAGGGTGATAAGTCTGGACTGTATGGGGATGTTCCATTGGTTCCCAGCCAATTTGATCGAGTTTAAGCCTCGTGAGCGTTAAGCCGAATGTGGTCGGGCATTATCGTGACGAAGAATGACGTTTCTCGCCGGTTTAGATTTCCTTTTCCACGAAAAGACTGTTTTGTGGCCTCTAAAACATCGCAATAATATTGTGCATTTATTGTGCGTCGATGATGGAGGAAATCGACGTGAAAGGCGCCTTGATTGTCGAAAAATACAGTGGCCATTACCTTCCCAGCTGACGATCGTGATTTGGCCTTCAGAGGCGCTCTCTCTCCCTCTTCCGCCACTCCATACTTGCCTGTTTCGACTCGGGAGTGTAATGGTGAACCCATGTTTCGTCACAGGTGACAATCCGGTTTAATAATGCCTCACCATCTCGCTCAAATTGGGTCAATAGTCGCTGGCAAATCTCCAAACGATTCCGTTTGTGAACGTCGGTCAAAATTCGTGGAACCCACCTTGCAGATACTTTGCTGAGTTCCAGGTTTGATGTAACGATTTTTGAACGCTACCATAGCTCAACTGGAGTTCATCTGCAATAAATCGCAGCGATATACGCCTGTCTTCGCCCAGGAGCTTCCGAACAGCATCAATGTTTTAGTCCGACGGAAGTGGTCGGGCGACGATCATGGCTGAGGTTTTCTACTGCTTCCGCCCTTCGGGCGAATTCCTTGTGCCAAGCAAAACGCGAGCTCTTGACAGGGTCCTGTCCCGTATTGAGCCGTCAATCTAAGAAAGATTTCGGTCGGATTGACCCCCTCCTTGGCCAAAAACTTAATAATAATTCTCTGCTCCACGGAAACGTGCACTTCACTCTCACTCATTATATAGTTTTATACTGAAGGGTCCGAAGGGAAATGTTGCCCCTCTATGCCCGTCCCAAACCTCCCAGGCTACCTGAAACCCCACCCTTTAGAGTTCAATGTCCAACGGAAAAGTTTTTAGAAAGTCAGTCTCGTTTATATTTGATCAACCCTCGTAAAATAAAGTGGTCAGTCACATTGAACAAAATATTACTATTGTGTGAAAACAATTTTTGCAGTACACAGTTATAATCTTTGAAGTTTAGAATTGTTAAATGTGTGCTACACAATGTTTACTTTCACACCACTAATTAAAGTTATGCAATTACAAAATAATAAAAATGAATGTATTAATTTTTCAGTAAAGAGTTAAAGATATTGTCATACATTGATATATTTGAGTCATTGCCATATATTTTCCAAACTTCATTAACCCCGCCAAAACCATACATAATTTCTTTTCAACAATGCTACATTATAAGAGTAATGACATAGACAGTGCCAATTTAGAAGTCAAGAGCGCCCCGGGCACTCCGTGACGAAGCCTTTACCCATTCTTGATTTTATATAATATGTACTAGCTGTGTACCTGTGTTTGTCTACAATAATTTTCCCGCTAAACAAAATTTTCTTTAATATTAGTTTTTTGTTTTGTGTTTAAGGTCGGACTATTGTGCACACTTGGGCCAATGCAGATGATGGGATGATTTATAGCATATGAAAATGCCAGGCCCTGGCCGGGAATTGAACCCGGGTCCTGGGGTTGAAAGCCTAGTACGCTATCAACTAGACCACGGAAACGGCTCATTTGTTTTTGGCTTTTCCAATGTATGAAATGGGAAAAAATTTGGACAATTCATTTATCTTCTACGGCACATGAGGACTCATTTTTAAAATAAATCAGGCATTATGAGTGGATGCCATCTTATTTTAAATAAGTGTACAATTGTTTAAGGTAAACCTAAACCATAATAATGATTAATTGTAATTAACAAATGTACAGGTTTTTATTGAAATTCGTCACTTCATTTCCTGGTGAAAAGCGGACTAATTAGGCTTTTTAACCTAGTGAACTAATAAAGACCTTTTGAGTTCCTGACATTTTGTTTCAAATAGGTATATGACAGTTTGAGATTGTTTAAAACTTTGTTATAGCCACATAGAACAAAGAAAAAAAATGTTTCATAAAAATTTATAACATTTCTTGGTGAAAAATGGACAAATAGTGCTAAAAACCTAGATTTTCATGTTTTAGAAATTTTTTTTAAGCCGCTTAAAAGATTATTTTGTTCAACCCAACCTTATTCCATATCTAGGAATAAGAGTAGCTAACATTCGAAATTTTAAGTTTGTAGGTTTTGTTGTTTTTGATACAGTGGTCAGTAAGTCAGCTTTCCTGTGTAAGTTATATATATATATATATATATATATATATATATATATATATATATATATATATATATATATATATATATATGTACTGTGACAGATTTAATGAAAAAAGGAATGGAATAAAAGTATTTATATGCATATAATAACATTACATTTATGTGTTGCCTCGTATTACTTTTGTAACTAAAACTAGCATTTTGTTACCAATATTAGATTGTGAATAATTTTGCCCCTAAGCACGGACATCTGAATTTTACTGCTCTGTGCATGGGCATGGATGGCCCTCCATAAGCTGGTCCTGTCTCTGAGACAGACATGGGCTGTCACTGTCTCTATTCTGTGACACACAGGTGCACACACTATAAATTACTATATATGTACAACCTTTGGTTTAATTTAATTAAAAATAAAAATATCAGTTAGTAATTGCTAAGGTCGTATCTCAAAATGTTTGTTTAGTATGTATAAACTTATTTTTCATTTGCTTTTCTGTTTTTATTTTCCTCAAATTTTGTGCCACCAAATCTCTTGCACTCATTTACTAAACTGGCCCTGAACACTGATGGTATCTCTCTTTCTTTCACAAATAGTTTGCCGAATCCCAATTAGTCAGTCAAATGAATATTTGTAACTTTGGTTTGATGCGACTTTTAAAAAAAATAAAATCTTCTAAATAGCCTACTGAATGCGGCAAACACGTCACTGGCGCCATGTTAGTAAATCTAAGTAAAGTAGGAGAGGCCGGTACACAACTCAGTGAAACGATACCTCTCTTTCTTTCTGCGGGCCCACGTCCAAATCAGTGTTTTGCAAATGAAGTAGAAAAAAGGACACATTTTAAGAAAGCCGAGCTTTCATGGAGTCACTGCTCCACGAACCAATGATGGAGTTCGAGATGTAAACTGCACCAACCATCCAGGTACAAACATCTACTGTGGTTGTTTTAAATATATAGTTCAAACAGTGTAATTTATCATATCTACTGTAACGAGCCATTAGTGATGGTCTGACATTTTGTTTGTTACAGTTTTGAAATGGTGAAGTTGGGGATTGATTTAGAAGTTTCTACAAGCAACTGTTTAAAAATAAAACTAGTTACTTTTGTGTGTGTGTGTGTGTGTGTGTGTGTGTATATATATATATATATATATATATATATATATATATATATAATTACTTAGTTAAGGATCATGTAATGTACTAAGGTTAAAGGTTGTACTAAGAATAAATAGTGAAGTCTGGTAACCACCAGCTAATATTGAACAAAACAAGGGTGGAGTAGCTATAGCAAATTTAAGGCCCCTAGCCTCCCAGAGGCTCTTTCAAAATTAGCCGCCTCGGTGGTCTAGTGGATAGCGTACTAGGCTTTCACCCCGAGGATCCGGGTTCGATTCCCGGCGAGGGCTTGGCATTTTCATACGCTATAAATCATCCCCACCGTCTGCATTAGCCCAAGTGTGCACAATAGTCCGACGTTAAACACCAAAAAAAAAAAAAAAAAAAAAAAAAAAAAAAAAATTAGATTAAACAAAAAAGAAATAATCTGAGTAACATAAGTATCAAGGGTACAGAAGTGGATATAAAACCATTTGGCTGAAGGTCAATTCCTTTACTCTAATAATAAAATTGTAAACATTGTACTTAAATGTGAATTTAACTTTTAAAATTGTAAACATTTAAATTTAATTTTAACTTTTAAAATTGTAAATTTGAAACAATTCATTAAATCTATTTTGGCAATATAAAATTGTAAATTTAAAAATGACCACGGCACATCAGGTGGTTGTGAGACAATCGCTATAAGTTCCGATAAAGAAACAAAGATTTAAATAAAAAAAAAAACAATAATAATTCTACTCTGCTGTCACTGCATGCGTGAAGTAAAAGGTTTAACTGTATATTTAACGTTTACTATTCTTTTAATAGATTATAGAACTCACAGCCAAGGTTTTACATTTTCATTTCTTTGGTTGTTATGGTGAACAAAACATGTGCTTCATATAGATTAAAAAATAGAATAACATCGTGATCCTGCTTTATAACCAGGGGTCGCTATGATTAACTGTAGAACAAGAGACTAAAAATTAATAACAAAAATCATACTCTTTGTTGTTTCTTATTAAAAAGATCCAAATATAGAAATAAGAAAATTTCAGTAATGTTATTCAATCATGTCCATTAAGATAGCTGTATTCCAAGCACCACATACAATATCTTGACATTTAACCCCATTAGGGATTGGCAGTATTGTAATTTTATCAATATCTGTAGTTGTTTTTTTTAGAAGCAACTGACCATAATTGTTTGAGCCACAACCAAATACAAGTCCATTGCCTGAAAATTAAATAAAATGAAAAACAATTGCAAATTATAAATACGAATAAAACACAAAACATACATACATGCTCACAATACAGCTATTTAATTTTGTATTAATTGTGCATTTGAGTTTTTAAAATATATACTATTAAATTTATTAAACCTAGACCAGGTGTGCTAGTTGATTTTGATAACCACTCAAACATTACTATGTAATTGTTTATGCATATCAAATCATGATCGCCTGACGCATTCAGTAGGGAAGAGCGGGGTAATACCACGTGGTGGGTAATGACACGCAGCTGTCTTCATCAATGCCTATAAGGATCATAAGTGTGTAAAGTGCTGTAATCTGTAGGCCCTTAGTCTATTAGTGGTCAGTGTATGAAAAACTGCCAATAGGAATGAGTGTGTTGTTATAAAGAATTTTTTCGAAAACCTTCAGTTTTGGTTGAATTGATCTGGAAAGTTTTCTTCAAGATATGTGTTTATCAGTTTAAATTTAGCCTTTTCTTTATACATATCTCGAATGTATAATAGTTTTTAGATAGTACCTTTTGTGTGACTAGTAGGATGATTTTGTCCACAATGGCGACAAGCGGGGTAATAGTGACATTTCCTCACCGTGCGTGCTAATACCTGAAAATACTATCTTTTTGATTTTACATATTTCTACTGAGGTACTTTGTTTCATTTCCAACTATTACTAAATCTTAATGTCGAGTACCTTCATTTTGAGTTTGTTTTTTTTAGAAAAAAAACCTAACTTCTCCATGGATTTTGTGCGTAATGCTACACATTTTTCTTATTAAAAATAATTCTATTAAAAAAATGTAAATGCCCTCTTTTAAAATTAAATTCAACTTATATTGTTACAGGTCTAGCTTACACCATTTTATTTCATAAATTTTAAATTTCACTTTTATGTGTGTTGTGAAATACAATATTGGCACTACAGTAAATTAAAACCTGTAATGAGAAGTCAAACTACTATTGAAATATAAATTATAATAAAAACATTGTTTAACATAGGCTTAGTTTAGACTGTTCTTTACAGCAGCAGCTAACTGGCACAGTACATTATGTTTTCGTATCATTTGACTGTTTTAGATGGTACGAAAGAAACCTAGAGTAACTTCTAAAGCAGCATGGACTGATGAGCATCTTCAGATGGCCATAAAAGCAATCAAAGATGGAGCTAAAATAAGAAAAACAGCTAGAAGTTTTGGTAGTCACGAAGCGACACTTCGCACGAGAACGAAATGTGGTCTTATAACCAGTGGTCCTAGAATGGGGTGAAAAAGCTGTATTTTCTGTAGAACAAGAGAAAGACATAGCTCATAATCTTATTCTGCTATTGAATTTGTTTTCGGGCATTATTCCAATTCAACTTCGACGAATTTGAAAAAGTGTGGTGGTTGACAAAGTCAACCACGCGCCTGGATGTGTTACTCATGTAGGGTGTGCCCTGTCTAGGGTTAAACGCATAATCATTAACCATATAATTACCGGTTTTCAAAAATCATTACTCTATCAGTTTTTGATGGTGTTAATTTTTTTCCATTATGTTACTAAACAGAAACAAATACTTTTATGAAAAATTAACAAAATCATGATAATGTTGGTTATGCTTTTCTACATTAATATCTCTAAGAACTATTTTTTAAGCTATTTTGAGGAAGTTGAACTTACTCATTAGGATAACTGTGTGTTTTGATCCACAACCTATCTTAATTACTTTCATATGTGCCTCTGTTGGCCATTCCAATAATTTTGGTTCAGTCTGAACTATAACAAAATATTCACAGTTTTAACAAAGTAGCAATATAAGAATACATAAGTTATTTGCATTTCTAAAATGGCCTACTTTAATAATTACTTTACAAAATCAAGCTATTTCACTCAGAGTTATCACTCATGTTATTGTAGGCCCGGCTTGTAAAAGTGACCATGTGATTTTTAGAATTTTAAGAAACCAAAAAATATATTATTGTAAATTAGATTGCCAATATAGTCAAACTCATTTTTTATAACTTATCATTAACCTGAATAATTTATTATATATATATTATGCCCCGAACCCAGCAGACGGTTCCCTAAAGAAAACTGTGCTGACACTTACCCTGAATCGTTACCACCAACACAAGAAGATATCGAGGATCACATACATAGACTGAAAAACAACAGGGCATCCGGAGAAGATGGAATCATTGCAGAACTTCTGAAGAATCTCCGACCGAACTCATTACAGGAATTAACAAATATCATCATGGATATCTGGCGAACGGAAAAATTACCATATGACTGGAAGTGTGCTCTTATTCACCCCAACACAAGAAATGAGACAGAACAGACGTGAACAACTACAGAGGAATTTCTTTACTACAAGTTACTTACAAAATAGTCTCAACATGTATTCTTCAAAGAACACAAAAACAGATAGAATACAGAATTGGTGAGTACCAGGCAGGCTTCTATCCGGGTCGCTCGTGCACAGAACAAATTTTCAACCTGAAAACAATATTGCAAGTAAAAGCTAAAAGGAATATCCCAGTGATCTGTACATTCGTAGATTTCAAGAAAGCATACGATTCCATTGATCGAAAATCTTTAATATCCTGGAAGAACATGGACTTGATCCTAAAACACTGCAACTGATAAAACAAACACTGACAGGCACAATCACTAAGGTGAAATTTATGGGGGAAATTTCCAAACCCTTCCTGATCACAACTGGAGTTCGCCAAGGAGATGGACTCACGCCTCTCTTTTTCAATCTGGTGTTGGACAAAGTTATCAGGGAATGGGAGAAAGAATTAAAAATTGAAGGGCACTGGAAACCAGTTCGACTTGGAAGACCTAAGGACAACACAGAAATCGCGTGCCTAGCTTTTGCAGATGACCTAGCCATACTCACAGATAATGAAACAACAGCGATTAAATAGATAGAAGTCCTAAAGGAATGTGCAGAGAGGGTCGGTCTACAGAACTCGTTTAAAAAAACCAAATTCTTCTGTTCAAAATTAAATGTTCAAGAACTAAACACAAAGTATGGTAAGATAAACAGAGTCAAGCACTTCAAATATCTGGGAGAAATTCTTAAAGTAAAAGGATTTTTAAGTTAAGGATTTTAACGTTGTTGTTAAAATCAACAACGTCGTGGATCGCACAAGTCAGAATAGACCTACATGATGCAGAAATAGACTCAGCAGACGTTGAAGACAGGAACTCATACAGGAGAAAGATGCTCGTTTGGAAGGTCCCAGAGAATGAAATCCCAAAGAGAGCAGGGGTAAAATGGACGGAGGAGCGGAAGAGGATCCATGGGGACAGGATGAGGGAGGTGTGGAGGATTAGAAGGAGCAAGACATGAGTCAGAGTGCTTTGCGTGATTAAACAGGGTCTATACGCAGATAATAATAATATATTATTATTATTATTATGACAATAATTATATCAAGTGATCAGTGAGACAACTGTATGTCAAAATTATTAATATTATTAGCCGAATGCTTCCGACTAATGATATTGTAACCATCCTCTTCCAGCGTCAGACCTAACTAGTAACTATAATAATGTAACTACAATTATCATATTTTGTGATCACAAAATTATAAATTATTTGTTTTTAATAGTCTCATTTCATTTCAAAAAGCCTAGAAACACCAATGTTCCAAGTCCCAATACTTTAACTATCAATTTTCTTTAAACAGTTGTTAGGATTTAGAAAAAATATTAGTTTTTGGTTGCTGGTTTTGAATATGATAATGAGGTGACAGCCAAAGAATGAACACTATTGACAAAAAGAAACATAGGCGAAATTACGAAACTGCTGATGTACTGCCTGTTGCAATAAGCAACACGGTATGTAGAACAGCAGTTGACACAAAAGCATGGGGAAGAGGTAGGGCGTGGACAGTCGATTCCGGCGGGGCCGGAAAGTCAGTTTACTCCGGGTGACTTTTCTGTGAAGACTGTGTGGCTTTTCTGTTCCAACTGGGCGGTGCCGAGAAGTGGCAAATCGGCGATAAAAGTAAGTAGATGATTATTTAGCGTACACTTCTTCCCCCTTTTATTATTTTGGTTTAAAAGGATTAATATATATTTTGGGGAACGTTTCATTTTTACATAAGACAGTAGTGTTCATTCTTGGGGTTGCCACTCACAATATTTGTAAGGTAGAACATATCAGATAATTAAAGGTAATTTTTATAATGAACCACCGATAGAAAATTATTCGAAGGAACCCGTAATCCTAACACAGTATATCAAAACATTGGAAAATTTATATTTTCAATCATTTTGATGTCCGCACTGTGAAGTAATACATCACAAAGAAGGATTAATTTTTAAAACTACATTAAGAATAACTTTTGTAAAATAGCACAGTATGTGAAGGAATTCTGCTTCGCAGTAAAATAATACAAAAAAGTTTAATGATTAAAAAAATAATAAATAAATAAAATTATTACAAATTGATAAATGATTTACCTTTGCATTCTGAAAGAGGGCAGGCAAGTTGGCCATTTGAATTCCAACCCCAAGAAAATAATTTACCGTCATCTGTTATTACCCATGTATGCCACCCACCCACAGCCATATTTTTCACATTTAACTTTGAGAGAACTTGGACTTCCCTTGGCTGTTCTTCTGGCTCCAAATCTCCATGGCCTAACTGACCGCGACTAAAATATAAAAACATATTTTGAACATTATTATGAGTAGGACTATTATTTAATCAAACTTATTAACCTTTTGCACTTGGTTATGGTTTTTAAAATTTGTCTAGTTAAACAGGATGGTACTATACATATTTAATTTCCTTTTCCAGGTCAGAACATTTACAGTACAGGTGCAGTAAAGTTAAAATCACTAGGATGGCCAGCAGGACGGGTTGACCCTTGGCCTTTCCACTTTAACAAGTACACTGGATTTCAACTCATTTAAGTATGACAACTTGTACAACTCAAAAGAATCGTTTTAAAAGTGAAAGTATAAATTTGTTTTTTTACAGATTTTCATTTCAGTTTATTACCATGAAGTCTAATGTAGCACTCATAACATAAATAAAATCAACAAATGAATTTTACTTACTGTTTACATTATACAAGGGCCTTCTGTAATTTGAATTTAGCAAATTTTACAATGACGTCATCCATATTGAGGATCTCTGTCTCTTTATTTTTAATGGTGAGGATTTTTGTTACAGGATTTTTTAAGTTGTGCCCATTGCAAAGGCATGTGGTGGCATGCCCCCTTCAGGCAATACTGGTTGCAAGCAAACAAAAGGATCTACTTTGGTTTGTTTCTTAGCAAAATGCTACAGTTTGTACGATTTGTAATTTAAGATTTCACAAGATCTAAGTTCTTGAGAGTAGACTTTGTTAAAAAGTTACAAAATTTCTAACTTACATTCCAGTTCCCCAAGTAAACACCTGTCCCTCAGTTGTAAGGAGAACACAGTGTTCCTTGCCACATTTAACATCGTTTACTGTGATTTCCGGTAAGAAAGATATTCTGCTAGGTATATTATAAACCCAACCTAATGTAAAAAAAAGTCCATTAGTAGATAATAAATAGTAAGTTACATAAAAATAAATAATGCATAAACATTACACAAACTTTGTGTAAAAAATAACCTAAAATCAGTTCTTCAGTATATTTTATACTGAACAAAACAGTTTTTCAGTATATTTTATTCTCTACACCGCATAACAAATTTGAATTAACAGAAATCTATGGTTTGAAAAAATATAACAAGCCCATCAGCAATCAGAGCTATTGTATTTATAATTATAAATTTTTAATATTCTTAAACTCTGAATCTATTTTATTTTAAATTTGCAACACTGACACTAAAGATATGCTTTTTTTATTTATTGGTATGACCAACATTTTAGTAAAATCTAATGAACCGGGTTTTAAAATTTTGCAGATTTATATTTTTTTACAGTTCCTGAACATGATCATTTTTGGGGGGAGATTTTTTCAGGAGGATATAGCAAATCATTCATTTTACTTGGGATATGTATGACCTAAATTTGAATAAGATTTAATAAAAATCATTTTCCATAATCTATCCCATTTGTCAGATATGAGGTGCTACCCAAAAATTCGGAGGAATTTGCCTATAAAAATAAAATGCTTAACTCCTAATTTGCAAAATCTCCTTAAAAATAATCCCCTTATAGATACAATGATCCCAGCATCTTCTTCGATTATATGCATCCCTGGAAATTTGCAAGTGTACGTATTCGTAAGTTCGTCCTGCTATTTAGCCTGGATCCTCAATTATGTCAAAACGATGACCTTTCAAATTAAACTTTATTTTAGGTAACAGAAAATTTACACAGGGCCAGGTCAGGCTAATAGGGTTGGTGGGAAATCATTACCATGTATTTGGAAGTCAACAAATTCTGACCTACTATCAATGTTTGTGCAGGCATGTTCTCATGGTGGAGAACCCAGCTCTTGTTCTCCCACTGTTCTGAATGTTTATAATTGATGCTTTCATGCAGTGAAACAGTAAATTTCTATGTCATAAATTATTATAAATGCATAAAACATTTGTTTCAATATCCAACACAACCACTTACCAGATAATGAAACCGCAATGTTTTGTGTCTCTCCACAACCAATATGTGTTACACAAGCATTCACAGCACTGTCTGCAAACAATACAGGATTTAAGTTTATCCACTGATCATTTAATAAAGTATATTTCCAACATTGTCCAGAATCTGTCAGTACCAAAAAATGCCTTCTTGAACAGACCACCTAAAACGAGATGAAATGATTTTATTACAAAAACCACTGTACGATACAAGTCAAAATGTTCCACAAATCTGTCAGTCCAGATAACTTTGTAACCCAAATGAAAAAAATATGAAATAACTACCACTGTTTTTTTAAAAGTTTGACAGAACAATAATAATCGTTTGCACAAATTCTGCCATTTGAGCGAGTGATTTGCTTTGAAATTACTGTATTTTCCTTCCAGGACCAGCAGTTCCTCTACCACTGTAGCCTTTTTCTCAGTAGGTATAGGTAATATTGTAGATATAGTGAACTGGTTGAAAATATGTGAAACAATACACTGAACAGATCTGAAACACTGTTAACATGCTAGGGTGAAATGCGAAGACAGCTTTAGCAGGATCCTAGTATTAAAAATAAATACAGTGAATTGTCAGTCTGAGTGTTATTAAAACTTAACAACAGCAACGTAAAGCACCGTTTGTAAAAAGGCGTAAGTTTTCTGGAAAAGTTTAAATATTTTACTAGACTTACGTATGAGACAATACTCAACAGTATTTTAATTTGTCTGGAGCTGAATGTCTAAACAATCTCTCTATTAAGACCTTTTGGTATCCTGTTGAGTGTTGGCCAAATGACAAGTGCCGCTAGAATATCTACCCCAAAGTTTTCTTATCTGTATAACAGATGCTAGTTAGGCTGTGTTTAGTACCATATAAAACATGTTTAGGCCTTCTGTTGTTTATCTCTTGTTCCTATCAGTCGTTCATCTATTATTTATATGTATAGTTTTACTACTCTATTCTTATAAATCTTACATCAGAACAAAATATAAACTGTAAACAATACATGAATATCTTACAATGGTGGTACCTAGCTTCTGGAACATAAACACTGTGAATGTGAAGGAAGAACTGAACTGCATTTAATTGATTCTTTTATAAAATAAAATGCATTTACATATAATGTTTCCAGTTAATAAACATGTATTTTGAATTTAAAATTGTAGTTTAATGAGGGGATATTTGTGTTAATATTACTGTTTATTTGAACATTTACCATTATTAGCTAACAGTTGTCTAAGCCTTTATTAAAATACTTAAAACCTAAGATTTTTTTTCTGGTTGCATATTACTTCTTATTCGAACATTTGCCATATTTTGTGTATGTTAAACAACATACAATGCTTCTGAGATTATGGATCAACGCTTGTTTTCCAGTAGACTCTTGAACTTACAATTAAGTTTTTTTGTTTTTTACTAAAGTAATAGACGAAAGATTTTTTTTGTGTTTAACGTCTGACTATTGTGCACACTTGGGCTAATGCAGACGATGGGATGATTTATAGCGTATGAAAATGCCAAGCCCTCGCCGGGAATCGAACCCGGGTCCTCGGGGTGAAAGCCTAGTACGCTATCCACTAGGCCACCGAGGCGGCAAAATATGAAAGAGAAGTACTGATTTTTGCAAGTTCAAATACTTCTTCACTAAAATGACCTCAGTGTTTTTCCTTAGTTTTTAAGTGACAATAGCTGATTTATACTTTCGAAACACCATGCATTGTTTTAATGCACAAATAATGGCAAATGCCCAAATAAACAATAATCATTTTATTATTTGTTCATTTGCAATGGATGAGTAGGTTGTTATCTAAGGTTTTTCTAATATCGATCTATTCAATTAACCATCATCATGATCCCAGTCCCAACACTGATAGTTAATCAATGTTTAACTATACGATAGTTAGTACTGATCAGATAAGGCCAATGGAAAAAAAATTAGGAACACATACCTGAGTAATCCTCTCTTTATTAGGTGTTATCAATTTCTTTTTACAGTTGCTTTCAGTGCCAACAAAACCAGAAATATAAACATCTTCACCTTCACAAAAACAAAAAATAATAAAAAAGTAATATTTATTTATTTTGGTTAACATCAATACTTTATGCCTAAAAAGAAGAGATTGGCTTTAATGGAAAGTGTAAAGCCATAGCAGTAATTATGTCTTGAACCCATGACCTTGAGTAGCGCAGTTCAGTGATGAAGAATACTGACAGGTGTTTTAGCCATATGAACTACAGAACCCTTATAATATTTACATATCTGCAGAATATTGTACAATAAAACATTTGTGAACATACAAAAACCACTAAAAAAGCTTCAAGTGGGCGAACAATACATTGAAATGGTCAAAGAATTCAAATATCTTGGGGAATGGATCAGCTGGAATGCCCTAGAGGAAAAAGCTATGGAATCTAGGAGAAATAAAGTTGAATTAGCCTTCCAACTTACCAAGGACACTTACAACAAGAAGTCCCTCTTCTGGAATAAAGAGGTAAGGCATTATCTTACGGTAATTAAACCAGAAGCCTTATATGCAGCTGAAACATTATCTCTCACAACTAAGGGCCCACTTGAAAGGCTGGAGATCAAAGAAAGAAAGATATTACAAAAAATCTTAGGCCCCAAATTCCGTAACAACCAATTACTCCACATCAGTAATGAAACTCTTTACCAAAAAACTGAAACACTAGCAGACACAATAAGAAAAAGGAGAATTGCTTTTTATGGGCACATCCTCCGAATGGACAAAAATAGACTAACCAAAAAAATATTTGACTACTTTCGCAGTAGAAGAGCCAAACCACTTTGGTTTAGAGAAACGGAGAGACATAACAGAACTGCAGATCACTGACACTATGCTTATGGGCAGAACAGCCAAAACAATAACCAAGGACAATAAGCAACGGTTCCAAGGCAAAGTCAAATCCAAGCGAACAATCCAAATCTCTGACGAAGAAAGAAAAGCAAGATCACAACGAATGAAGCAATACTGGGCTACGAGGAAGGCACAGAACATTAAAAAGTGCTTTCCTTTTATGATTTAGTGTACCCCAAAGTTGGGTGAAACAAATAAGGAGAGAAAACATTTATGGGTTTGAATTTATAACATTATAAACACCTATCATTAACAACAATAAACATAATTTTTACTAAAATAATTTTATTTTAAAAAAAATCACATTTTTCAACCCTTTATTTAATTTTTGAAAATTATGTGTTTTCAGCTATAAGTCTCATCTTTAAACAATCACTTTAATAGAAGACAATGCACATACTATATGCCGATTCTATATACATATTCATGAACATGATACATTGATAGATTTTAAAATGGAACTATTCCAAAATGCATCAATAAACATGCTAATAAAAAAAACAATTAAAACTGAGTTTTTTCTTCAAAGTTATAAAAAATAAGAGGCCTTTTATTATTTTTCTTATCTGATGGACTTTATCAAAGTTTGGTACATTTTTTTATGAAAGATTTTAAAACGAAAACCAATTTTTTAGCACTTTGACAATTTGAAATCATTGTTTTACTGTTTGTGCTGTAACTGAAATTCCATCACCTGTTGATTGATTATTGAACATCCTAACTAACACTTTCAGTAATCAACCTTTCAGTGTTTGATCACTCATCATTCTCCTATCAATTGGGTTTGGCTTGTTATAGTCATTACCATATTTGACTAACAAGCAGAAGATTTGAGTTTGATCACCTGGGATGATTAATGATGCCTTTATCAAGCAAACAAGGCTTTATTTTTTCCACTTATAATACTTGAAACTCCAAATTTCTTTTATTTCACATTTTTTATGCAGACATAAGTTAGGGTCTATGATTAAAATTTCACGAAACAATTTTAATAAATTAGACAGATTTTCAAGTTTTAATAATTTTTAGGGATATAGTCTCCCGTTCATTATTTTATCTAAATTTGTTCAAAACTATTACGAGCTGATTTTAGGAAAAGTGATATTAGTAATTTTTTGACCAAAAATAATTCCAAGAAAACTCTTTTACTTAAGAAATGGTCCACAGATATGGGCTACAACATAGATATGGATATGAAATTTTTCTAGCAGTTCAAGGGATCAAAAAACTGATCATGAAAATATCAACATCAATTTCTTGTTACAATCACCACATTTTATACACTGTACTTGGAAAGTAAAAAAAGAAAAATGTTTGGTAAATTACATAGACGTTAATGAATGTTATGTTAAATACCATTGTGAATATATCATAAGCTTACTAAATAATATTTAGGCTAATGTTACATTCATAAATTAAAATATTTTACAACAGGTTAACCGCTGAAATGAATTTTCCAAATTCACGACTTTTTCACGAATTCATAGTCGACAAATTTTCAAATTTCATGACAGTCCAGGCACGTATTTGACACATAAATTAAAGAACTATTTGGATAAACTTCTTATTTACTTCAGAATATATGAGAAATCGTTAATAGGACTATCTTTAAAATTCTGGTTCTAGCACTGCTTACTATACAATAAACAAAACACAACAATAAAATTTCCTGGCATGACCGTATAAACTGCTCAATTGCTCACCATACTTGATAAGTATTCAGGGACAAGTTATTGTCAGACGACACGAATGTGATGCATAAATAGGACCCGAAAGCCTTTTTTAAAAATTAATATTTACTTTATCCAGGAAAATACTTTTACAACTTGAACAATTATAGACAATAAGAACATAATTTTAGACAATTGAAATAGCAAGTAGGCCATACTTAGTTTGTGAAAATACTTAATGTATATAGCCTATAATTGAGCTGGTGCAATTTTACAATTAAGTAGTCCAATTACTATATATCTTAGATATGTCATGGAACTTGAGTTTTCTACATGTCTAGGGTAATATCATTACATTCATAACAAGACATTTATAATCTGTTAAAAATCCATCAGAAATGATCTAGAGGTCAGGATCGCAGTGATTGTTCTACCATATAGGCGAGCGTCACTAGGAGTGCATATAGTAGAAGTGCATAACCTAACCTAGGGCACCAAAATTCAACGAAGAAAAATTTTGTGTGAACTTTTTATTAAAAATAATTATATATCTGACTGAACATAAGTCTTTAATAATACGTAGTAAAATTACAGACTTTACAGTAATTGTTGTTTGATCGATCATGTATATTTATGGTTGTCTAATGATTGAGAATAAGGGTACTTGATATGGAAAAATAATGCATTTTCGCACCAAAGGTTTTGGCCTCAAAAAATTTTTGGGACTTTTTTTATGTTGCCTAGTACGCTAATTTCACTAGAGTGATCCCTGCAGGATTGGTGATCATTTCAAAATTCCTGGACATGGGTCTTACCATGATGATGCTCCAATAGTTCATTTTTACAATGGAAATTCGAAAATTGATTATAATCAAATCAAATTACAAATCTGACTTAGAATTTTGACAATACACTGACTGAGTAGAGAACCAGTAAACAAAGGAATAAATGAGATACTGGTCTAATATTTATAAGCAATAGTATACACTAAGTTAAATATCTCTGACACTTATAAACATGCAATTGTAGAAAAAGGATAAGAAACTCTCTTATTATTATAATAAAATAAAATTTGTAGATTGAACATAGTTATCAAAAAAAGTGTATGCCAGAGACAGAAAGCCTTAACCAATCAACAAAATAAGGAATCATAAAATAGATTATTGACGCTTTGATTGTAAGGATAGACACTGGCAGGTGTCAGTTTGACTAAATTTTTGAACGTTTACGACAGTGCCAGTTAGGAGAGTCACTCATATTTTCATAACTTCACAATAATCTTTAAAACAAAATGTTTAAATCATAACATAATATATAAAAAAATATAACTATTGTTCCATCACCTAATGTTATCTGTGTAAAGCTTACTTC
Source organism: Callitettix versicolor (assembly GCA_022606455.1). NCBI lineage: Eukaryota > Metazoa > Arthropoda > Insecta > Hemiptera > Cercopidae > Callitettix > Callitettix versicolor. The sequence goes on along the minus strand of CM040182.1, from coordinate 64,235,098 downwards.
AAATAAAATAACCACGCTAATCAAGGTTAGGTTTTTTTTATAAATGTTACTATGCGGGATAATAATATGCACTTTCTTATATACAAAATGATTTTTTGTAACTACCTTTAGAAAAAGTGTTATTTTGGTACTAAAAAAAGAAGTTTTTATTTGACAATAGATAAATATAAGTATAAATCTTTTATTTTACCTACATACGGTATTAAATTTAAAGTACATTAAAACTTGGATAGAAATTAAAAATAATAAATTTAATTGGCTAGGTAATCTGGTAGTTTTGTAAATCGTGTGGTGAATACTCACAAGGGCTATAATTTATAACCCACAGTTGCTGCTTTTATTTTTTTGCTTGTTAGTTTTTACCTAATGTACTGAAGAGGTACATTAGTTCTTACCTAATGTTCTTCTGAAAAACTTAAATAAAGTAGCTGTAGGCAATAAGAATTTATTTTCATACTACAAGATTAACACTTATGCAACCATCAGACTTCAATTGAGCAGAAGGAGCAGTAAGAACAGATGTTTATACATAGAGAGTGGCCACAACCACGAAGCGCAATATTTGGTTGTGTATGAATTATTAGTGTCAGCCTTCAATTATTCGCACTATTGCTTGTGTTATAAATGTTTTATTGATTACCTTTTGAATCTGAAATAGTTTTACTGCTAAATTCTGCCACTCAAAACTACTAATTTCGTTTTGATAAGGTTTCCATCAAATTAAAAATATTTTATTTTCAAGGTTTAACACCAAAATTTACAACTAATTCCAGGTTTTTCCTAGTATATGAAATTCAGGATTTCATGGCTCAATGGTCACTCTGTTTATAGTAAAACTTATAATAAACTAACAAACCTGAATTAAAAACACAATAGCTCCAGTAAAATCCTAATATACGGTGTTGTTTAAGGTTAACAAATTTTTTTGAAGAATCTTCAAAATTTTTGACATTAGTTTCAAATGTTCTGTTAGTACTATCGTCAAAGTGATTCAACTGTCCAAATTCATTAAAACCACAAATTATAGCCATTGTAGATTATAGTTTTTATATCACTGCTCATTCAGTATCTGAAAATACAGGGATAATCAAAAAGATGTTACCACTTATAATAAAAGTTATTTATTCACTGCTTGACCAAACTGCTAAGATAAGTACCAAGGACGAATACAGCGCGCAAGAAATGATTGATTCAGCGTACCCCAAAGAGGGTGAAACGAAAAGAAGAAGAAAAGTTATTTATTTTTCTCAATGTATAATACTATTTTTATTTGATAAAGCGACTACACTCCAATCTCTGCTTCTTGTTCTCAATGCAGGTGTTTAACTTATTCACCAAAGATCACATAACTCACTGTAATGTTTCTGCTATATAGCGTTTAATTATTGTTATGAGTTTTCTAAGATCATCAATGGTGAAAGGTTTCGTGCCATTCATGAATTCTTTGACCATTTCTCATAACTATAAATTACACTGACTGAGATCAGGTCACTTGCTGGTCCATCTCTTCCAATCAAATATCTACCAAACGTGTCGAAATATTTCAAATTTGCAATGAAAAATGAACAAGTGCCCCATCTTGCTGAAAGTAACAAATTTGTAAGACCATATGCAGTTACTCAAAAAAAAATTGTAATATATTCAAGTACGGAGCGCCTGCCACAGTAACATCATTAATAAAATAATATAGACCTATTTATTATTCCATAGTTTTAAATAAAGACACACCGTATGTTAACCTTAAGAGTATTTCAAATGTTTTCTTAGTGCATGAGAATTCTCTGTGGCCTATTTGAGAAAAACATTTTTTAAAAAGCCACTAGTTATATTTAGTTATTTAAAATATATAGGTTATAAATGGTAAATGTGTAATTAATGGACAAAACTTATTTTTGATTTTATTGCCAAATGCTTTATTGCTCAAGCAAAGTGAGGTCTCTGATTCAACTCACCTGTTTGACATTTGGTTTGAATGTGTTCGTTTTTAAAGCAGTTTTAGCCAAACTGCTTTAAAATTCAATACCAAGGTACCTTGTATAAAATTTTTTTCATTCATTTCTGTTTCAAGATGATAACCTTCGATTATGAATTATAAATAAAAACATTGTTACCAGTGCACAGAATGTTAATGAAGTGTGGAGAGAGAGGAGAGGGTGGGATGGGGCACTCAGACGGCCTGGTGACCATCTACAACAGCGCTCTATTTGGCTTGCTACTTTTTCCACCCAGTTAATTAGTAAATGAAATATTTACAAAAAATGTTACTGGATCAACTTTATTTGAAATTTTATACTCTTTCTGTATAAAACAGTCAAAGTTGTGATAATATAAGCCGTTCAGCCAGTGTTACAACATATAGTCATCATGATGATCAGTGTAGTTCCTGACTATTTCTTATAACACTGATAAATAAAGCATCATGTGGGGAAAAAAATGTAACTTTTGATATCACTTTAAATACTACACAATAGTAATAGTTAGGTTATGGAAATTAATTTTTTTATTTTTCTGGGTTAAAAATTATTTCTCTTCCTTTCATATTAATTCCTAACATATAAGGAACAATATATTTTAAGATAACATAAGTTGGATATGGGGGAAATAGTGAATAACCTATGAGAAAAAAACGGTCTAGAATATACTTGCAGTGAAAGTTATTAACACTAAACATTAACAAATTATTGTTTAATTTGACATGAGCACAGTAAAATATTCAATACGAAAATTACTACTGCATGAAAGTAGCTAATGTGTTTTCATTGTGAAAACGATTAATTAAATGTGTTTAAGTATGCAGTTTAGATTGTTTTAGATTTGTTTTGCTAAAATGCTTTATTACATACCCAAAAGCAATAATCCAAAATATAAAGTCGCAGAAAGCATGGAAAGTATGATAAAAATCAAAAATAAGTGACCCGCATAACCTCAAAATATTATAAACCTTTACATTATGTAATGCCTGTCGGAATCTGTAACATGCATGAGCACTAAGTACATACACTTAATAATATCGTGCACGACTGGTAAATCCATGTATGAAATTTAATATGTTTAATGAAATGTAAACGGTAATGAAGTCACAATATAGTTCTGTAAGAAATGGCCTAAAATCATAAGTAACCTTCAAAAAATTATTTTCCTCAGGTGAATGTGTTATAAGGTGAATGTGATAAGATATAAAATAAAATACAAAAATCATTATCTGAAAAAACAATCTACAATGCATAAATATAATTTTTTAGTTATGAGGGTCACTATTTACAATTTTTTTTTAACTTTTCATATTTTCCGCATTTGCATAATTTATATTACTACTTTAGCATGAAGCCCAAAAATGCAGAAATACCTTAGTAACACGCATTTAATTGTTTTTTCCATGAAAAACCGCATTACCTACTTTAATTTTGAGGTTACCGCTAGTCATTTTGAGGTTATATGTTATTAAAATTTTTTTTTAACTTCCTGTTATCCTCTTTATATTTTGGATTATAAATATTGGCCATATAATAAAGTGTTTTAGACTGAAATTGACCGAAAATGACATAATGCCCGAAAAAGCCGTTTTTAAAAATAATTGAGGTTATGTTCTTTTTTTAAATGTAACCTACACCCATAAGATACCGGTCCAACACATACCTTATTCGTGAAACCTTAACTGTAGATTCTCATTTTCCTATTTAAACTTATAAAATTTTACCTGATTCATGAAATATTAAATACCACAGTTATTTTAAAAAATTAAACTGAGACATTAAGTGCTGTAACATTATTGACAGGTACACTGATATATTACCGTTTAAGAGATAATATATAATAAAACATCAGAGTAGAGGTCTGAAATACTGTAATTAGTATTTTTGTCGTTAATTTTTATTTCTCTGATCCAAACATAATCTTTAATAGAAGCTGAAAATATCGATTATAGCTATACTCCGTTACAACGCAAAACGCATACCAGTAAAATCGACTATCGAGTCTAGTAAATCAGACACGCACAGCTACTTGAGTACAACGCTGCGCACATCACTAAAATCGAATCCAGTCCATCTGAGTTCAGTAAATGAGTACTAATCTGTAAACCTTGATGATAGCAAGTATAGTATAAAGCTGCATTATATCAGTTGAATAAATCACTACAGCTTAGCAGCGCGTTTTGCGATAGTGTTTATCTACAGGTTGGGAATAAAAACAAATTAATAATACATCAATAATATTGAACCTGCAGCAATATTCAAGTCCTAACTTTATAGTAATGTCATAACTACCAATTACAGAAGTTCGCTATGGTCAATTTTCAGGTACTATATCTCATTTTGTTAATCATATAACACAGTATATTAATTTTGTATTATTTTTATTTCATGTGCTTGCGTATTTATTATCTAATGAATTTTATTTTTAATCAAGATGATAAAATTTACAATCTAGTGATTAACAATTAATGATTTTTTTATTGGTACATAATTGTTATGTTATTTGGAGCAGCTGAAATATTTATTGTATGTGCTTATTTCACTAATATTCAGATGACTATATTTTAAAACCTCACGTAAAATTGAAGTTATTTTAAAATATATTCTCTTGAAAATGTAAAACAAATTAATTACAAGGATTCTTTGAACGTATTGGTAATGAGACGTGTAGGGCAAACCTTTTTACAAAGGGTTCTACTTCTAATTAGAAAAAACTAGAAATAAATGTTTTTTTGTGGCAGTATAATATGTGTATTGTTATATTTAAACTTGGACGAACTTTAAAATCAATGGAATAACAATTTCATTTATTGACAATTCCTAAAAAACAGGGAAACCATTGTCACATTTTAAAAGATTATAAATACGATCTGTGTCAACAACACAATATAATGTACTTATATTTAATAAATGTCTGTTAAAATTTAATTTGATTGATGTTTTTCTAAAAATATAATAACGTAATTAATAATTATTAATTGACCTAGCGAACGAGGGCTCTCAACTCTATCTTCCGGCATTTGGTTTGTGTGTTTGTCTGTTATGCAGTTTTAAACAAACACATTTGACTGTTTTAAAAATTTTAGTATGGAGGTACATTGTATACAGCCCGAACGAAGAATGTGTAAGATTGCGTTCACTTCCCCATTTACTCCGTTTCAAGATTGCGGTCTTTTATTTACAGTAACAAGTGTGCACAGTTTTAGTCAAACGCATTGACCGATTGTTTTCAAGTTTGATACAAGGAAACTTTGTATAAAGCCTAAATGACGTATGTTTAAGATTTTTCCAAATTTATTTGTATTTCAAAATGGCAGCTTTTCATTTAACGATGACGAGTGTAAACAGATTTGGCCAAACGCATTGACCAATTGTTTTAAAGTTTAATTCCACGGTACTTTGTATAAAGCCCGAAAGATGTATGTGTAAGACTTTTTCGCACTCTTCAAGATGCCGGCCTCTGATTTAAAATAAGGAATATATGCAGTTTTAATCAAACGCATTAACTGATTGTTTTAAAATTTGGTACGAAGATATCTTGTGTAAAGCCCAAATGATAAAGCTCAAAATGTGTAACATTTGTTCTTATTTAATTCCGTTTCCAAATGTGGCCTCTGATTTAACTATGACGAATGTATGCAATTTTAATCACAGATATAGATCTAAAAGTATTTTGTGCGTATGTATACATACATACATACATACAAACACAAACACACACACACACACATACACACACACACACACACACACACACACACACACACACACACACACACACACACACACACACACACACACACACACACACATATATATATATATATATATATATATATATATATATAGAACCGAAGGAGGCTTCGGTTCTATGGACACATCAGTAGACTCCCAACAACGAGACTTGCCAACAGAATCCTTAAGTATATACAAGATGTCAAATCAACAACGTCGTGGATCGCACAAGTCAGAATAGACCTACATGACGCAGGAATAGACTCAACAGATGTTGAAGACAGGCACGCATACAGGAGAAAGATGCTCGGTAAGGAAGGTCCCAAAGAATGAAATCCCAAAGAGAGCAGGGGTAAAATGGACGGAGGAGCGGAAGAGGATCCATGGGGACAGGATAAGGGAGGTGTGGAGGATTGGAAGGAACAAGACATGAGTCGGAGTGCTTTGCGTGATCCAACAGGGTCTATGCGCAAATAATAATAATAATAATATATATAATGATTTAAAGCCGCCTAGGTGGCCTAGTTGATAGCGTACTGGGCTTTCACCCCGAGGACCGGGTTCGATTCCCGGCCAGGACTTGGCATTTTCATACGCTATAAATCATCCCATCGTCTGCATTAGCCCAAGTGTGCACAATAGTCGGACGTTAAAATATATATTATATATATATATATATATATATATATATATATATATATATATATATATATATATATATATATATATATGTATGTATGTATATATATATATATGTATATATATATATATATATATATATATATATATATATATATATATATATATATATATATATATATATATATATATAATGATTTAATAAGCTGTAGCCGATGTTTTATTTAAATACAGTAATGTAGACTGTGAATGTAACAAAATCATGTATAGTCACTTTTCTTTTGACATTACTACTATAGTCCAGCCACTACGTGAATTTTTCGCGCATGTAGGAGAATTCTCTTTGCTTCCTCCAACAATGCAATGACACGGAGTCGGACAATCTGAGTCTATAAACTGTTTCTACTCAGCGATAGTGAATGAAAAGGAGGAAGCTCTGGTGAGAAAGTGAGGATTCGACCTCTCTCTCGCACATTTTCTACCTTTGTCTCACTGGTGCTCTTAGTACGCCCTTTTCTAAGCGACTGACCTATAATATCGGTGATATTATATGTGTAATTATTGATCGCTAATTATTTTCTCCACCAAATATAATGTGTAGTCACTTTTATGTTATATTATTACGCTTAGTAAAACATGGGTTTATTCTGTACTCCTTCTTTAGTTGGAATTGGTAATTGGTTAATTTTGTATAAATAAGTGTGTCTGAATAAAAGTACGAATTAAGTATGTGAATGTATTTACATTATAATACTACACAGTAATAAAATGTAGCACAGATCGAAGGAACTGTGGTCACTAACCCGTTCATCTTTGTTGCTCTCTTCATAATTATTCCATTATTGATTATTGTGTTCATTTCCTTATCGTTTTGTAGTAGTGTTTACAGGGAATAAAATCCTGAATAAGTTAACGGTAATGGTATGTAATACGTATTTAATAGTACCTCTAAAGGAATAGTTTACATGGTTATTGATTTAGTGAGCTGTAGCAGATGTTTTTTTACACATAGTATTGTAGACTATGAATATAACATGAACTAATGTATAGTCACTTTTATTCTAACATTACTACTAATATCGGTGGGAGTAAATGTGTAATTACTACCATTAATTGATCGCTAATTATTTTTTTTTTTATTTTTTCCAACCAAAACGCCTTAATGTATATAAAGAATCATTTTTCAGAAATTATTGGAAGATAAAAAAAAAACCTAACCAATACTGTGTGTACTGATCTATTTATAGTTCCTACATCAGTTATAATGCAGGTTCTGCTTTTAAATGACTACATACTACTTTGCGAGTGATACTTTCTGTGTAGTAAATTGTCCATTCTTCGTGAGGTATAAATGGTAACGATATCGTAAAGTAGTTCCATTAAAAATTTTAGAGTACTTCTGACTTTCTGGGATTTTTGCGGAAGTCATGATTTTTCCCCTTTCTTCTTTTCGTTTCACCCTCTTTGGGGTATGCTGAATCAATCATTTCTTGCGCGCTGTACTTTTCTTTGTTCCCAGTAGCTCTTCATTCTTTCCGATCTTCTTTTCCTCTCCTCTTCCGAAATGATAGGTTTAGGTCTTATTTTGGTTTTATCTTGGAATCTTATTCTTTCGTCCTTGGTACTTATCTTAGCAGTTTGGTCAAGCAGTGAATTTTCTGTAATTTTTAATTCTGTTAGGTCTTTTTCAATTTCTTTAAACCAGTTTGGTTTTGTTTTACGATTATGGAAAAAATCAAACACCTGTTTCGTCAATCTATTGGAGTTCATTCTAAGAAGATGGCCGTAAAAATTTATTCTCCTTTTTCTCATAGTATCTGACAGTTTTTCAATTTTCTTATAGAGAGCTTCATTTCTTATATATACTACCTTATTATCCTGAAATTTTGTTCCTATAATTTTTCTTAAGATTTTCCTTTCCGTTATTTCAAGCTTTTCTATCTGGCCTATGCGATTCATGGTTAATGTTTCTGCTGCATACAGTGCTTCCGGCTTGATCACTGTTTTATAATGTTTAATTTTGGACCCCCATGAAAGGGATTTCTTATTGTATGTTTCTTTCGTCAATTGGAAGGCCAATTCAAGTTTGTTTTTCCTGGATTCCATTGCCTTGCCTTCATCTGCATTCCAACTAATCCATTCACCAAGATATTTGAACTCTTACAATTTCTATTTTCTTTTCTTGGATTTTAAGGTATTTATTTGGGTATTTGTTGTTTGTCATGATTTTGGTCTTTTCAAAAGATTTAGACCTATTTTAGCTGCTTGTTTTTTCCCCTTTATTATGTGCTGTATCATTTTGTCGAAAGATATTAATTATTTGGAAGATTAAATTTATTACGATAAATAACAATTTTTAGCATTTATTACTGAGCCATATTTTGGAATTGATGTTTACTTTGCATGGAGCATGTTAAATTTACTACACTAGATTATGCGTGTCACCAATCGAGGTATTGCTCATGCCTGTTATCACTTTATAATAAGTCATTTATGATCTTGATAGCTCTTGTGAAAACATTGTTAAAAAATGGCTGTCATTATTTGAGAACTTTGTGATTTGCTTGATTTTTTATTAGTTTAGGTTGGAATTACGGTAGTGTTGTCGATTTTCTCATAAATCACAGCATCCTTAAAGAATCGTATTCATGTTCCAACTGCGGAAATAATTGTAATATTGATAGGTTGCTAATTTAGGTTACAAGAAAAAAGCTACTATTTGTAATTTCAGAAAATCTGCAGAATTGGTTATTTTTTTAAAGGACACATTTAAGCCTAGATGTTTATTTTAAACTTATTGCTGTTCTTTTACATTTGAAACCACTACATTATGATTTGTTGTACATGGTCTCAACATGATTAACCATATAGTGGTTGACTGGTATTCTTTTTTCCGTAAAGTTTTCATCAGTCACATGATAAACAGTTCAATGAAGTTGATGGGTTGGGGACTATTGTTGAGATTAATGAAGTTAAATTTGGTAAAAGGAAATGTAATAAGGGTCAGCGAGTCGAAGGTCAATGGGTACTTGGAGGCATCCAATCAGATTTTAGTAATGGCTTTTTAGTCCCAGTTGAATCTAGGGATTTGGAGATCTTGTTTCAAATAATCAAACAATCGATTCTACTGGGAACAACAATTAAAACTGGCTTGGAAGGCTTATAATTATTGCCTTTCTGAAAACGGCTTTACCCATCTTATGGTTGCCCACTCGCTTACATTAGTTGATTTTACAACCGGTGTAAACACTAATATGATGAAAAAATGCTGGCGTGGAATTGGACACATGATCCCACGATTTGGCATTAAAAAACCACTTTGTGGGATATTTAGCGAAATTTTAATTGCAATACAAATATGGCTTATATAAGCAAAGAATTCACCACTTTTACAAAGCAGCGGCAGCTTTATATCTACCACAGTGATACTACTTACAAAGGTTAGTAAACCTTTTAAGCAATACTAGTTATATACCAAACAAGTGAGTTAAACCCCCCAACAGCCAAGTCGAGTTATGTTAAACAAGTAACAGTTGAATTAAGTTAGGTTAAATAGCCAACAGCTGTTTGGTGTTAGTTGTGATATTTTAAAAAAAAACAAATAAAATTATATTCTTTTCATTTTAATAACACACATTTAATTTATAATTTTTGCAATTAGAAACCTGTTTCCTACTTACACGCTGTAGTCATATTAAGGATTGTTAGTCACTTTTTTTGTAACTTGCTTGTTCCCGTACTTATATATTTTGGAATTAACAATATTGTGCATATAATACAGTGTTTTAGTGCAAAAATTACCAAAATTGACAAAAGTCCTGAAAACTCATTTCTACCAATTATATAAAATCATAACTTAATAAATGTCTTGACGCTTTGTTTCGTCATACAATAGTAATAGAACAAAATGTGACTGATCCCTTGTCCTCATTAGTCTGACTGGCGTAAAGTATAGATGTTTAGCAAAAATAAAAAAAAAATAAAGCCTTATAAACAAACTACTGTATTAGTTTAGCACAACTAGTATTCCATAAAAGCTACTAACCTTGATAATGAGTGGATATAAAGCTGCCACTGCTGTAAAGAAATGGTGAATCCTTCACTTGTAGTTGCTATATTTTAAAGTAAATTGAAATCCTGTAATGGGTAAATTTCCTTTCAGAAGTGACCCAATATGGATCCTATTTTTTATTAGTAGGACTGTCATAAGAAAAATAAAGGTTTTAAACCACTGAAAAACAAAATTCAGGCACACTATATTAAGTTGAGTTACAATTACAGGTATAGCTTAATAGTGACTCATTGAATGGGACAGGGCAGCAGTTTTATTAAAAAAAAACAACTAAATATTAGTAATCTAACCAATTGCACTTTAATAAACACCCTACTACACTTTTTATTATATACCATACATTAAAATTTTTTTAACTATATTTTAACAGTGATTATACATGTATTCACCCCAAGTGTAATATTGTTTCAAACACCATAAATGAAGATTCCCACAAATACACATTTCAACATATTCTGTAGTATGTAAGGTCTAGTTGAAACAACAAATCAACAGAATTTAAGCAAATACAAATTTAGTACCTGCAGATAAGCTAAGACTAATTTTTTAAGATTGAAGGTCATGCTGAATAACTATGCACCCCAATTAAAACAGTACCCATCATGTTAGGTTTCTTGCTTTATCGCTCAGTTGCTATGCTCTTCTCTTTACATTTGATAAATAATTATGTTTGCAATTAATTATTTCAGCTTTACAATAAATAAGTAAACATTATATATAACAAAATTTTATAGTCCACCATATGAGGAAATATACTTATTTTATAGTGATTTTTATTAGATCTAGGCTGTAGGCTAGGTTTGATTTTTCAAAAAATAAAAATAATCAAATATTCTTATTTTTTATAATAATTATGAAAGCTAAAAAACTAAAAAAATAAAATTATTTTTAAAAGGAATGAAAAGTGTTCTGTTAAAATGAAAAAGTAAACGTAATCTCAACTTTATAGGTCTTTAAGAGGTGTTCAAGGGTTTAAGAAATATTGTGATTCTGTAACAGACCATAGGCCTATCAGCTTAAAAAATCAAATGAAAAACAAACTAGAACAAAAAAAAAGTATTATATTTTCTATTTCTGTGTAATTAGACTGTTTGAAACCTAACACATATGCAGCAGCACACAATTTTAAACTAAGAGGATGTTCTAAAAATAAATACAAGTATATCAAAAAGTCTACTCATATAATTTTTCTTTTATTTGTATTAATTGTAGTTATTGTGGTTATAGATGGGTAAAGTCAAATCTGCTGTATCAAGTTCAGAAGAAAGTGAAGAAGAATCTTTCAAAAGAAAAAAACATCACCGCCATGACAGGTTCAAAGTAGAAAGAGAATTTAGTAAAGATGATAGAGAAACAGAAGAATATACAGAGCATGTTCATAAAGTACACAAACATAAGAAACATAAGAAAAAACATAAGCGTAAAAGGAGTGTTGAAATTGATTCGTACGATGAAAGCGCTTCTAAACTGAAAAAATCAGCCAGCCGTTCACAACTTCGCAAACAAAAGAATGTATTACCTATTGGTCCTAATGCAACTATTACATCTGGAAGTTTACAAGGTACAAGCACCACTACAAGTCAAGTTGAAACAACGCTAAGTGATGATGTAAAAAGAGAAGCTAAACAAAATGTGTACGGTCCATCTCTACCGCCTGATTTAAAAAAGACTGTTGACCATATCTTTCTCACACCACTTCCCCCAAAGTTAAAGTCTAAATTAGTGTACAGAGAGAGTATTGATTACCCAGAATTTCCCCCAAAGCTTGTACCACAAATTGAAAAACCTAAGTCAACTGATAAAGATGTGTTTGGTCCAGCACTCCCTCCAAAGCTTGTACCTTCAGTTGAAAAACCTAAATTATCTCATAAAGACATGTTTGGTCCAGCACTTCCTCCAAAGCTGGCGCTTCCTGCTGATGAAACTGGGTTATCAGAACCTGACGATTTTGTAGGGCCAATACCTGAAGGCTCTGTGAAATCTAATGAAAGCGCAGAAATACAGCACCAGTTAGAGTCCAGAGCAAGTTATTTAAAAAAGAAATTGTCAAAAAAGGTAAGGACACACTATTATTTCATTTGATGTATTTGTAGGCTATTTTCACTAGAAATTGTCACCAATTTGGATTATAAATAAGTTAATTTGGATCTTGTAGAATAGATATACTGTATCTTGAAAATCTGCGTAAGATTAAAATGAGGATGTTTTCCTAAGCAGTAATTATTAGCCTGTATGGTTTATATTTACACAAATGACAAAAGCTTATTAATTTATTAATAAATGAGATAAAATAACTTTTATATTAAAAATGTAAAAATCTAAGGAAAACATTTTTTTAAACAATTTTTTATGTTTGAAACTAATGTTAAATGTTAGACAGAGTTGACCAAATGTCATTATTGCCACACCTTAATATTGCTTCATATAACAATAGTTTATTATACTATAATTATGACAGTTTAAGTTGGCAGTAAGTATATTTCTGGCACTTATTCAATTATCTAAATCTAACTGGCTTATTAGTGTATTGTGGTAGACAAAGAAAATAGCCCTGTCATGTAGAACATACATGTATAGGAGAAAATAACTCGTGATCACATCTCTAACATACAAATTTGAAACTACTGGAAATTGTAAGACTTAATTTTCCAATAAAATTTAAATATAGACTTGTGTTATAAATTATTCTTGCATTTCATTTTTAAAATTAATTGTAAAAATTGTTCAAGAAGTAAATTGTTACTAAAATTTTTTAAGTACTTCAATTTTTGTTCTTACAACATTAATTATTTAATTTTGTTCAAAGCCAGATTGGATGAATTTGACTGAAAAATGAACTTGTGCAAGATAAGCCCTTTAAATTCAAACATGTTATGGTTATATATACTTTTACGAATTGTTATTAAATTTTATTCATTATTCATTGTTATTTAGTTCTTAAGTATTCGTTTTTGTAATATAGTTATACCTGTTATTTAAATTTTTGTTTAATTTATTTTACTATTATAGTTTGTTGTAGTTTTATTTTCTTATTTCAGTAAATTTTGTTAAATTTTTTTTTATACTTTCATTTTGCATGACGGCGTTAATAACCTTAACGGTTTTTTGCCGAAAAAAAATTCTAACATTTTTTATTTCTAAAGCTATCTTTACTTTACTTCTTCCTCTCTCTCTCCCCCCTCTCCTCTCTCTGTCTCTTGCGCGTGTGCGCGCGCACACGTGTGTCTGCGTGCATATTCAGCTTTGTCTATAGTATCAACATTTATAATTATGTTAGTTTTGCAGTTCACATTTATTTGCCCTATTGTTTTCCTATTATCAATTTAAGACATCTCAGTACCAAATTTTCACTTGTTTAGCATATTTGGAAGTATAAAATTTCTATTCTGAGTCACTATACCCAGCTATGTAAGATGAACTACATAAACCCTCAGTTTAATGGATAATTATTGCTGTAGTAGCCTGTTAAATGAGGGTAAATTCTGAAAGTATCTTATTTAGATTCTATCAATAAAGCTGAGAGAAAATGAGTTTATAAAATATAAGGGACAGATTGTGTTTCCTTCAGCCAACAGAAAGAGAAAGAAAAAAATTGTGAATAGGCATACTTAGTATTCTAATTTTCGGTTTGTTATGAAATCTATAGAGTATTTTTAGTTCATAATATTAATGGTTCCATATAAATTTTAGCTAAATTTATTACAATTTTTGTGATAGATACAAAAAGGAAAATTTTTGAGGAACACTGGAATTTTTTTCTGTTTTAAGTTTTATTTGTAGTTTAGGGTTCCTTGTGAAGCTTAGCTTAATTCACTGACTTATCAAGCACTTTTTTTTGAAATATGATTCTTTAATAAAAATTGTGAATATGGAATGAAATTGTATGTATTTGTGTCACAGAATCTAAATTTTTAATTCTTAACCTTGGTTTAGAACGTGTATTTTTCTCAATGGATCCAAATTTTAAACTCTTAAGCTCGGTTTAGAACTAATTTTGAATATCAGTGATGCTAAAATAATTTTAGTAAACACTAAGGAAGTAATGTGCTCATTTAGTTCATCATATTTTTATTAGTCTTCCATTTTTTATGATTAGTTTCCATGGATGTGTTTGAAATAATTTATATGTTTTATTATGACATATTTTAGATTAAGAAAAATGAAAGTGATGGTTCAAAAAGAGAGATTTGGATGGTAGAATTACCCACTGAAAAGTCTGCTAGTGTAGGATTAGGACCTCGTAAATTTAAACGCAGAGAGGGTCCTGACATGAGCGACAGGTCTGTTTGGACTGATACACCAGAGACTAAACGTAAGAAGGAAAAGGAGGAAAAGGTAAAAATGATAGAAATGAAAGTAGTAGTTTTAAGTATAGCCATCAAACTTATATACAGTCTTAACCATTTGAGTGCTGCAGTATTGCTGTTTGCAACGTTATGAAAAGAAATGTAAGTAGTAAATTGTTGGCACTGCTACTTACGATGTTTTGTACATCGGTAATATTTATATAATATGTAGTTGTACTGACTAGAAAACCTATCTACAGCTTTCCTTTGGTTTTGAGCTATTGATGTCAATCAAAGAGTTTTGTTACTCTTTGTTGTCAGACTTGTTTAACTTTTTGTAATTTAAACATTGACCTCATCTGTGATATCACAGCAGCTATTGTTGAATTGTTTTTTTTTGCTATACTATCTTTACAGATACAGTGCAGAAAATTATTACAAGTAATATGTATAATAATTGTTAGCATTAATTTTAAGTTAATTAATAATTAAGTTTAACTTCGCTGTGAATGACATTCTTGCCAAGTTTTTTGATAATAACTGTATAGTATTTTTTAAAAATGACTGTAAATTCAATAATAATTCAAATGTGATTTTAAAATGAATATTAATGTTTTCCATATTTTAGACTGAAGGGAAAAAAATTACTAAAATAAAGTCAGAAGTGGTTAAGGCCAAAGACAGTGCAATGGAAGAACAGTTGGCGAGAAGCAGCTCGGGGCATAAAACAAAGTCCCTTCTAGAAATGCACCAGGAAAAACAAAAAAAGAAAGCAAAGAAGGTAGGATAGATAATGATTAAATATATATATTATTATTAAAATGTTAGTCATTCTGGATTGAATTATTAGGGTACTATCTTTTTCTATTAAGCGTACCTTTTCTTCTTAATCTCATTGTTGTTTTATTACTGCTGTCTTAAACATGTTTTATGAAGATCCCTTATCCTTATTAAGCACAAAAAAATCTCCATTGCCTTCATTATTCCTGATAATAAAGTTTCTACTATACATGATTTGATATTTACAAAGCACTGTTATTGTTTGTTCATGTTATACCAGTTCATTTCTAATAATTCCACAGTTATTTAGAAACTTGAAGCTTTAACTACATGGGAGATAGCCATAAGGTGGTTTATGAAATAAAACAATTTCTAATTTACTGTAGAGCTTTATTAGTAGGGGGTGACCAATCAGTCTGCTGTATCTCTGAACTGCACACTTTTAAAGTTGTTTGTTTGGGATTTCAGGTACTGTCGTAAATTTCACCTTTCTCTAATGGATCTCTTACCCTCATTACAACTGGCATGTAAAATGTCAGTCTAACAAAAATGAAAGTATGGACATTAAGAGGAAAAAGGGTGAGAATATTAGGATTCTCATAATGATTAATGTATTAAGCTACAGTGATACAAGCATAAATAAACAAAATATAAAAGATAAGTTTTCTACTCTAAAAATTATATCTTTTCTAAAAACTTTCTAGAATAAAATATTCTAATTTATTAATTTATATTTGTAGCTCTGTAGCTTTGTATGTCAGTTGTTAATCTCTTTGTATCCAGGCTTAAAAATTTAGTTAAGAATTATTTTCGCTTTAAAATTAATATCAGTTATTGTTCAAAAAAGGCATGCAAATAATTGTTTTTATAATTTGTTCCAGAAAAGAAAAAAATCTCCAAAGCCTGTGCGACGGCCATTTGATCGTAATATTGACCTACAAGTAACGAGGATGGATCATGCTCAGCGCGAAACAATTTACAAAAAAGCTCAATTATTAAATTCAAGATTTTCAAGTGGAGAAAGCAAATTTCTTTAATGTAGGAACATTTAGCAGCACATAAAATAGTATTCATACAGTTATTGATACAGTAGTTGCCGTCTAATCTGGTCTCAATTTGATGGCTGCCATTTGGTTTTGCCAGTCACATTTTAAAAATATTTTAGGGGGAACGGCCAAGCTTGCTTTGACAGTGACCTCCATAATCTTTAACACTGATCCTGGAAGTATGATGCATGATTCAAGGTAATGCCTTCTTCATTCTTTTATGTTTATTTGTAACTGCTGTAAAATGCGTTGTAGTACATGCAAGTTTGAATTTAGTCACATTTTCTTCTTACTTTTTCCAAATACATTGTTGTAATTATTATTATTATTTTTTGACAAGACTGATCTTGTTTATTTTGCTGACTTTAACTCTTTCCATTTCCTTTCCACCTGTCACAAATGTGTGCATCATAGTATCTTCATTATAAAAACATGTAAGACTTGTTCTTAATATTAAATTGTATGTAGATAACATCCCTTATGCCCTGTGGCTCGGTGGTCGATGTAGCTAAGGTTTAAGTCATTCTGCTATATCTTTAAACTGTTCACCTCAAGATTGTCAGTTCTAGCTTCAGTTACTGCTGTTCCTGTACTCTAATCCCTTGTTCTTATTAGGCTAACTAGCTTAAAGTATGGATATTAAGAAAAAATAACATGCCCTGTAATTACGGGATTATGTGACATAATATGGTCTCTCTCCGCCTTGTCTGGTCACTTTTTTTTTTTTAGATCTTTTCACTGGCTTTGTCTATCCTTCTACTCCTCTCTTTTCATTGATTTATTTTTTTGACATCCTTAATTGTGTTCCTCAATAAATAATAAAGCTACTCAGCTGTGGCCCATTGTCTTTTCACTCTCTTTTCAATTCTTCAAGAGATTTGTAGAAAATATGACAGCCAAAACATTGACCGCACTTGTGGTCACTGCCTGATGGTTATCAACATCATTTCTCTGCATTCTCGCCACCATATACTTTTTTTTATTGCTTTGCCTTATTAACCAGGTGAAGTTAGGATTAAGAAGTCCTCTCCTATACTTAATCTGGAGACCAGTGGCTTTATTTGACTTTCAAACCGTGGCCTGTTTGATAGTACAACCAGGTTCCAGGTTCGAACCCACAACCTTTGGATCAGGAAGACCGCCTTTACAGTGTCCTTACTGACCCAGCCACTAACATATTTTACTATTATACTAGACAAATTGTAGTGCATTCAAATTTGAGCCACACATAATAATACCAAGTATGCAGCAGCACTCTTATGTCTTCCTGTTGCTCTGCTGGAGCTGACTGTATTTGCCATCAGACACTCTAATGCATTCCACTGTCTTCTCCGCTTTTTATACACTTGCCTTGAAATGATCAGTCATTTTCATCCTGTAATGAAAAACAACTACATGTATCAAAACATCGTGAGAATTGATGTTTAGGCACTACTACACTGATATCATGTGTTTTATTTCAGGACAAGTAAATAAGTTCAGCAACTGTCTTCATTTTCAGTAATTCTTCTTTGTTTGCATACCTGATTCTAGTCCTGGTCACCACTGTCAGATCATCTGTATCATTCTGATGGTTTTTTTTTTGTCAATTCCTCCTTACGTTCTGTTGCCACTACTCATAGAACTTATACAGAATATGTTTAGGGAAACATATCATATTACTAGACATGTGTCTTCTAAAATTGTCGTAACATAACTGGGAGCCCGATGTGAGTCACAGTGCTGTAGAATTGTATTGATTTAACTGGACTGTATGAAAAAAAACTAGTATTTATCACTACTGATTATTTAATATTACTTTATTTGCAAAACGTGCTGGAACAGTTAAACAGTTAATTGTTTGAAAGTACAAAAAAAAAGATTAAAAACAAAATTATATACGCTATATTATAATTCACAAAACTATTATAAAATACGTGGAAGTGTTTCTTCCACCTTCTAGTAATGCTGCTCGTTTTTATACTATCGGAGATTGTACAGGATTGGCTGAAGGATGGACAGACCCACCCCGGATATGCTAAACTGTCGCCAGCTCTTTTATTTTAGCTGAGACATTTGTCTTACCCCTCCTTTGTATTCCAAATTCTAAGGAAAAGTGTTGAGCACAATTTGCACACTTTCTGAACAATAAACTTACTTTTCACTACTGTGTTGCACACACACTATGTATGCCACCTGACCTTTTTAGAGCAGATCCGCAGATCCTGAAGTACATTCGTCTTCAAATCTTTATCTTATTTATTTTTCACTTCAAATATAATCATTAGTTAATTCACACTTTAAACCAGCTACCAGCATACCTGTGTGCTGACAGTGTTGTATGAAAACAAATAGCTTCACTTTTACATCTAGCTTCGTGTTCAGGATTTGTGTATTTAGTAACAAAAAGAAAAAGATGACCAAATTAGATGGCTCCTTCTGTACATAAATTATTTTTGTATTAATGTACAAAAATATATAAGTGTAGAGTAACTCTTACTCTAAAATATTCATATCAGAGAAAGAACAAAGAGAAGACTATAATTAAAAAGTATTAAATATCAATCATCATGAGTTTTAAACCAATAGCGCTAACAATTACGGAAATTTATGCTGTAAGCACGGATAATTTGCTTTGAGATTTGAGAGCCTTATGACAGCCTTTTTCAAAGTCTTAATGATGCAATTTCATCTTAAATCACATATGACGTTTCAATTTTGATCTCAATTTCCACATTTAAAACAAGACATAACTGAATAAAGCCATGCATCAATAATTAATCTCAACTTCTTTTTACTTTGTTTTATTGCTTGTATTATTTATTTGTTTTTTTACAACGATAATGACAAATGAAATTAAGTTATGAATTCTTTTATCTGAAATACTTAAGAAATAATCACAAATACTTCACGTTATTGTTTGGATAGAGTTGTTACGGACTTGAGTTTTTAGACTAAAATCTGATCATGTAACATACAACACTAACATGAACACTAACGTACAAAGTAGACCTCAGTAATGGGTTGTTGCTTACTATAAAATAGAGTCATACAAACGATGTATACTTTTTGAATGCAAACCTGTGCTTCATCGAGCATACAAATATACAAGACATTCTGTGGCACAATTGACAAAGAAAGCGAAAACACTTCAAATATTTTGTTAATTAAATATTAACAAAGTTATATGAAAACTTGTCAAGTTACTTATACGTACCAGGGTAAAACAACTTTGCACAATTTTTTAAATGGGTTATAAGTGGGATAAGAGTGTATTTTATTTCTCACTAAGTACGCTTGGATGAATGTGAAACTGTTATTACTTGGAAGCGTGGCTGAAATGTGCAATGGGTAATTTACTGGTAATTTTCACTGCACTCCTGATTATCCGTGATACGGCTGAGTAACCCTGATGCAGATAAGTCAGAATCATGCTTAGTCTACAATGTTTAAACTTAACAGTGACAGCTCAATTGTGAATAAGCCATGAATTTCATTTATGGGGAAAAAACTTGAGATAAGCCTTAAATTTTTGTGTTAAACTTGAAAAATTCAAATTTTTAAAAATGTGATAACCTTATCCGAAGAAAATTAAAAGTAGTTTTGAATGACAGAATGTAGCTTTAGAACTATTTCAAATTCAAGAGGCAAATTCATAAAACGTTGATATTACAAGCATTAGTACAGATGATTTGCAGCTGATGCTGATGTCTTGTACAGCACAATATGGCACTTTCGAGAAGAGCGGATAGTGCTACTTTAAATATAAATACTTATTCTTGCTTATCCCTCAATCCGCTCGATTGAAGTTTGGTGGTTGCATTACTGTGTTACTCTGTAATGGGATCAACTATAGCCAATTAAATAACGGGTTTACAAGTAGGTTTTATGAAGGTCGCTATTCTTATTTAATGAATTTAGTAAATAAAACTATTAAATTCATTAGAATTCGTTTAATTAAATTTAGTTAGTTAAACATTAGGTTTAAGTTTTAAACTTTACTAAAATAACATTGCATTTTTTGGAAAGGCAGTTTCGATCGTGAAAAAGCTGTGATTTGAAAAATTAATTTGAGTGGTCATTCTGAACTATTATAATTTATTAACTACTATTATTATTTCAAGTAATACTGTAGATTTAAATTGTAAATTTCAAAACTAAAAATAGTACATTGAAATACAGAATTGTATTTTTGTTTTATAGTAAGTATAACATGTTCATGCTTCTTGGACATGATTTTTTTTTAATACACTTTAAAGCACGGTATAGACTTAAAAAGTCCTGTGTTGCGCTACTAGTAACTAAAGTTTATTGAGATATTCTCTCAAGCAGATGTGAACAACACACGTCTGTACTTTAATGTGATTTGTTAATGAAAAGTTTAATTATGATCTACAAAATGACAAATCCGCTGTCATATGTAGCCTTTTCAGTTGCTATTCAAAGTGTGCTATTTTCTCTCTGCTGCCTAATATCTTATATTAATGTTCTACTTTTAATAAGTTCGTAGAGTATTCAAGTCAACAAGGTGCTTCTCTTTGTTTTTATTGGGCTCAAACCAACACTGAGTAGGGTTTATAATAAACAATTCATCCCAAGAACAGTAAATCAACCTAAACTGCAACCATCGCACAGTGCTAAATTTACTCCCTACTGTCTCTTTATTTTTGACGTTAGACTAAATTTTTTTTGCTATGCGGTTAAATCGCAACCGTTAGCCCACTCACAATAATCGGGAGTGTAGTGATTCTCGTTTTGTCTAAAATGAATCGACTTGATGAAACTAAGAAATCGGTTTCTGTTTACTGTTAGAAAACAGTAATAATTGTATTCTGAAATAATTTTATGTATGTGTATTTACCGTATGTGTAATAATTATGCAAGAGCCCAAATGTTCCTTCTATTTATTTATGTTTTTAGTTCCAATCTTAGATGTACCGGCCTGTAGAAACCCTTATGGTAATTTCAAATATGTGTTTTTATTTCTGTTTAATAAAAAAAAAAAGGAAAAAACAGAATTGATGTACTACATGTTTATTGTTAATGGTTTCAGTGTTGAATGCATGTTCAACATAAATAATGTGCTTGGTGTTCTGTCTACTTCTATGTGAATATGTTTTGATTGGGAGTGCAATACTTCCACGTACTTCCAGATATTTGCTATCACTTTCGATCCAACTTAGATATAAATCCTGAACGAAATACTTATGTTTTTTTAAATTTTAACAACACACTTCAAGTATAATTTATTAATACTGTTGTGATTCTTGTAACTTGACACTAACAATTATGCTTGAGTTCACTGATATACTATGAGACCTTGATTATCCAGGTAATGACGATGAGGAAGTCCACAAATAACAAAAATATGGTCAAATTGCTTATAACAAAAGCTGTTCTAGTGAATATCTTATAAGTCAGTCATTACACGTAATTTGTTTCCAGAAAACGTGTTTTGTCACGCCTGTTATTGTTTCCAACTTGTCCTGACTGTTAATATATCATGGTGATGGTTTAAGTCATAGGATCTCATTATGGTCTATGATAGGTAGATCAGGACTATGTGTCTGTCGATGGGACATCCTTTTTATCAAAATTTTGAACTATACTGGAATTAACATGAAAACAGTAGTCATAACAATGTAAAATAACAAACATTTGAGTAAAAGATGATGAATCACACTAGGGGTTGACACCTAACAGCAAAAATATGTATCGTTCAGATTGAACGTAAACTTATAAAGTCTATAATATTTAGAATACACTTGACTACATCAGGAGCTATGATGACATGCTCCATCCTGCACATTACACAGCAGTTAAATTAACTGTGGATGACCATACTTATTAGTACTCAAATAAGGATCAATTTTAGTAGGACAGCTATATTCTTCTTCCTGTATGGGCAATAAGGGGAGATAAGAATTTGTACCTTTTGTAAAAGGAAAATTGTTCAATAATTTTCGTTCAAATATCACACCATGCAGATGAGACTAACCTAAGCAAGAACAATTCTGTAACCAGGTGTCCCATTCTTGACATTGCTGTAACATAGTTAAGAACAATTATTGGGCAATTTGAAACAATCACATAAGAGTTTAACTTCTGGTGGTATTCATTACACAAATCATTACATGCCTTTTTGTTTTCTATGCTGTAGTTGCTAAGAGATAACTGGTAAAAACCAAAGGTCTAAATTCCAGGATGCAATTCGCTCTTCTCTGCCTGCAATAAAAATTCCACAGTATCCTACCATACAGTATAATACTTTTTACAACATTTTTTCTAAATGAAAATAATTGATCAGTTAATCGTAACATCAAGGATAAACTAACAGCCTTTCATTTTGGCCAATAATTTTATTGCCTCTGTCAGTCATTTTTGAAACTGCATTTTACATTTTTTACATCATTCCATCGATGATCGTAGTTTCAATAATTGATCTTTTGTTGTGGATGGATGACTATTTCTTTGTCTATCTTTCACCATACCTACAATTTACATTTGTGATGTCTACTATGTATTGCTGTGGTAACCTTGTAACTACTAACATACTGACCTTGAATTGTTGTACAC
This sequence comes from Callitettix versicolor, assembly GCA_022606455.1. Classification (NCBI taxonomy): domain Eukaryota; kingdom Metazoa; phylum Arthropoda; class Insecta; order Hemiptera; family Cercopidae; genus Callitettix; species Callitettix versicolor. Next base: position 64,212,012 of record CM040182.1, on the reverse strand, counting down.
TTTTGCATGTCTTCTTGTTTTGTGTCTGTATTAGTACTGAAGGTTCTAAAGATATCACATACCATGCTTTTAAAGATTCATCCAAGGGCCAGAGTGTTTGAGGTGGTAAAATCACTGGTTAATCTACCATATCTCAAAACTTGCGCACCTCAAGGTCACAGGTTTGAGATTGGAGTTATTGCCGTATGCTTTTCCCTTACCTTTAATGTTAATCCTTTGTCTCATTAGTTTTAAGTGGCATAGAGTATGATTGTTAAAAAAAAAGTGAAGGTTCATATTTAAAAATAAAAATATATCAGTGCAAAATAAAAAATATTTGAATCAAATTTTTAACGGACAACCAGAACACTAGGTTACAGTGGATGCACATGTACATCATAATGACTTATAAACCTAAACATAACTGTTGGGCAATGGGCCAATAAAGAACCAGTAGGAAAGTACACAGATCGTTTACCAATAATTTTTTTTTTCACAAGCATATGTGCAACAGCGCATATGCTGAAGCAAATAAAAAGCATCCGATGTTGTCTGATTATAAGAACGCTAGGATTGGTATTAAAATGTTCTCACAAAATATCAATAGAGATTAAAGTACAGCAGAACCTCGATATAACAAATCTCAAGGGTCCAAAGAATAATTTGTTATACCGGAATATTCTTAAAAACGAAGTTCATTATATTGAGATTAAATGCAGCCAATATTCATTACATGGGGCTTTCCTCATAACTGAATGAGAACCTCTATGTTACGAATATATCAGAGTTCAACCTCTATTTTACCATTTCTCTGTTTTCGAATTTCAACTGTAGGCCCTATATCTACACTGACAGAATAGTGTGTTGACAAAATGATATGCAAGGCAGTAAGTATGCAGTACACTACGTCACAAACAACACCGACTGTTGATTGGTAGGATTTGAGAATAGAAATCAAGTGTTTTCTGACATGTGATTGTTGGCGTCTGATTGACTGCTGAACAATTTTTGTAAAATGCATTTTATTCGTTATGTAAGGGTTTTTTTACTTTAGATCTTCGTAATATAAGGGTTTTATGCTCTACTTCAAGCCGAAAAAAAATTGTGTATCGAAATTATAAGCCAAAGTACTACTTAATAGAGGGGTGTTTTTAACATTGAGTGTTAGATGTTTTTAATGGGTAATTCATTAAAAATAAATTCATTTATACTGTATTGGGGAATTACGAGGCATGTTCGGAAAGTAAGTACCGTTTTGGAAAAAATGAAACTTTTTTCAAAACAAAATTTATTTTTACATGAAAGAGCATTTCTTAAACTATTTTTCTATAGTTGCCACCATTGTTCAGACGTGTTGTAGCGAGGAACCAACTTTTCAATACCCTTTTCATAGAAAGATGCTGCAATTGAAGACAGCCAATGCTGAACACCACTTTTTGCGGTTTTTATTGCTGTCAAAGTATTGTCCTCCAAAATCACACTTCAAGTTCAGAAACAAATTAAAATCAGAAGGAGCAAGATCAGGGATGTACGGCAGATGATGAACTGCTCCCAACCAAATTCCTGAATAAGGTTTTGAGTAATATCAGCAGAATAGGGATGTGCATTGCCACGGATCAGCATAATGCCCTGACTAAGCATTCCACGTCTTTTGTTTTGGATTGCGCACCAAAGTTTTCTCAGTGTTTCACAATATCGTTCTGCATTGATGGTTTCACCTCTGGGAAGAAAATCAACAAGCAGAATGCCCTTTCTGTCCCATAACACTGTGTGCATGCTTTTTCATACTGACGTTTTGAATTTTTGTTTTGTTTGGGACATTGAGCGCCTCCATTCCATCAACTGTTGTTTAGTGACATGACAACCCCAATATTCATCACCTGTTACTATCCTGTTTAAGAATTCATCTCTCTATTGGGTAAGAAAAGTCAATGAACTGCTAAGTCGCTTTGTTTTTGGTCATCTGTAAGCATTTTTGGAACCCAACAGGAACACATTTTGCAATAATTTAAGTGCTCTATGACAATTTCATGCAAAACTATTTTTAAAATTTGTAGAAACTCGTCCGAAAGCATTCTTCTGAAGCATCTGTTCGTACAAATTTTCTTATTAATTTTTTCAACCAATTCATCAGTCGCAACAGAAGGCCGCCCAGTGTGTGCTTCGTCATGAACATCGTTTTGACCTTCATTAAATGGCCTAACCCACTTTCTCATCATTCCATCAATGATTACTTAACAATTTTAACAATCATCATTACTTTTTCACCATAAATCTCTACAAGTTGGTGATGAATTTCAGCAGGCTCAAAAATCTTTCTACAGAACTCATTTCACAGTCAGCGGGATCGGAAATTGTCTTTAACATTTTGAATGAACATTATCAAATGTAAACACAACACAATCCAGTCGTAATTGTGTCAGCTGTTAGATAATGAACCAGAGAGATGAGCTGGTATCATGGAACCCCGTCGCTAGTGATGCGGCGGCAGTAAAATGAAACGGTATTTACTTTCTGGACATAACTCATAACATAACAACATTGGAGTTCGTTCTATCAAGGTTCTGCTGTAATAGGTTATTTATCAAATTTTGCAAACTAAAAAGTAAATGTAATAAAAGGCATATTTATTTAAAAAAATAATTATGAAAGATTAAACAATCTCATTTTAAAATGAAAAGATAATAGTTTTATTTTAATAAAATTCAAACTTACTTTTTAGAGTATTAAAGAACAAATAGCCTGCACATGCTTTTAAGAGCATGTTCAAGTTAAAATATTAAATTTGTAAAAAAACATTTCATTGGGAGAACAGGTTATTATGAAGTTAGAATTTTAAGCCACAAATAATAATGTGTTATATAAATATATAGATATATGTGATATTATTTTTAAATAATGTTTTATAAATGTATACTGTCGTAAATAAAGTCTGACATTTTGTTTATAATGTACAATAATTCATTTTTTGTCCTTAGTTAAAACTTGTATAACTTTGTACAGGTGACAAGTTATTTACTTGAACCTGATCAATTCGAAGCCAGATATCAAGCAAATATGAGGTGCAAAAACAACTCACAAACTTTCTCACATTTAATCTGGTTTGGAAGCTATTGACAAAGTAATTGGACATTTACTGATATTGGTCCACCATATTTTGCTTAAATAAAATAAAGAATCTAATCACATTCAGTGTAACAAATTTTTAATAAAAGAATTTATGGTTCTTCAATAAATTGAGAAAAAACACTCGGTAACAGACTGGGATTATTTTTAGTTTTTTTTTAATTATTCCAGAACTATACTTTTTTTAATTTGCCAGAGTGATTTAAAATTTGTGTGTGTGTGTGTGTGTGTGTGTGTGTGTGCGCGTGCGCGCGCGCGCGTGTGCGTGTGTGCATGTGTGTGTGTAATCTATTTCATATATACAATTTTAGAAAAATCTAATGAACTTATTTTGAAATATCTGGTTTTTATTATTTATTTTTTGGCAGTCACTGAACTTGAATTTTTGGGGGGGGTACATATTATTTGAGTACTTATGGACTAAAATTGAGAAATGGTCTCACGGTATGGGATCACATTAATTTAACCTACATTCTTAATTAAACGTACATGCCCATAATTTAATCGAAATTGAACAAAACGCCATTTTGTTATGACATTAATTTTATTCTGAACAAAATGATTGGGTACTTTGGACTGAGAGAGATGTGCACAGGTGGACAGAATTCCAACTAAAAACTTTATATTTTCATTTTGCATGACGGCGATGATAACCTTAACGGTTTTTCGCCAAAAAAATCCAACTAAAAACAAAAACGCATCAAAATTTAGAAACATTTTTCTGTACAATAATCAAATTTTCTTTGTAATATTTATAGTGATGAAGTAATATTCAGAATTATAAATAAGTAGCCTTCAATAAATACAATTTTTTAATTGTACTTTGAAATACTAGATCCCTAAACTATTTGCAGTTTTGCTTTCTAGGAAGAGGTTTAGGTAAACTTCTCTTGACAGCCATTTTTATAACAGACACATTTTTCTATTTTCTTAATTTGTAACAATTTATTTACATAGATGGTTTAAAATTGACCGTGGACACAAAGTTACAACTTTCAAACACACAGGCAAAGCTAGATTATTTTCACAAACCACTCAAACGTGCAGTACACCAAAGTATTTTGAAAACATTCGTCCGCCTAATTTCTCAAAAACCTGATGGCAATCAGAGTTGTTTTGATTTATTTCTAAACTATACATTTTGCATTTCAAATTTATTACACTGCATTGTGAATTTTTATAAATAAAAATTTTTAGCAAAAATCGATTTTAGTAAATTAGGCCACCTTTCAGTTTTTTGTACATAGCTTTTGAACCGTATTTTTTTGTGGTAGTAGCTACCTATTCTTTCATTTTGGGTACTTGGATACACAAAATTTGAGCAAATGGCTGTTACATTCTAAAATGTACATTTTCCCTATTCCGATAATAACGAAAGATAAGTCAAATAATTTGACGGTATCTTACGTTTGGTATTAAAAATGTACTAGGTAATCTAAAAATATTTCTATTCTCATACTGTATTTTCGAAAAATGAACCCTAAAAAGGGTTTAACAACTAAAAAGTTGAAGAATAGAATAAAGCGCAAGGCTGCATCACTAAAAAAAGATCATTGATGCAATTTTGATGAAAAGTCCCTCTCTACTCTGTCTTTTTTTTTGACACTGCCAGTGAGTAACAATTGTTTTCACTTGAATCTTGTGTTGTGTAGTGAAAACTTAGGTTATTGCAGAAAAAATACAGTGTATAAAATGTCTTAAAAGAGTTTTATGATACTTTAGTGAAACAAGTTATTTTGTTCTGAACATAATGGAAACAGATCTGCATAATGGGAATTTACAAGTGAAACAAACATTTGCAGGTGGTGCAAGGACAGAAACCCTGCAGGGGTGGAAACTAGCTACACCTATTGAGAGGATTTAGATGTAAATAGCGATACCCTAGTCTAACACACACTTACACTTATGACTTTAACACTTTACACTCACACTTACATGTTGAGAGGCGATAATAGCCTTAATGTGCTTTTCGCCTTAAAATAACAAAAAAAAGCAAGGACAAATTCAATTTTTGCATGTAAAGATAAATTAAATCGCTTTACCTAATCTAAACCATGACACTGTCCTGCAGTTGTTAGTGATTTGATCCAGCTGTCCTTCAGTACGTGATTGATGCTAGAAATAAGTGCCTACTTGTAATGCATCTGAAAGCAGTGGAAGCACTAAGTCATGGGATAAATTTATTTTAAGCTACAGGAGGTTGGTGCAATGGTTTATGCGTCATCAAGGTTTATCTCGATTATAATTTCAATTTATCAAAAACTTGCAGCTGATTTTTGAAATAAAACTTTCAAGCTTCCAATAACATAATACTGAACTTAGTCAAATAAGTATTATGCATTCAGCCAAATAGGTAATACTGATGAAAAGCAATTTTGTTTTGGTAAGTCATGAAAATACACATTGGATTCTAGTACCCTTCGGTACTAGAGAAATTAAAATAAAAACTACGGAATATAAAAAAAACCCTATCGTGGTTATACTGCTCATAACAGATGATATCCTTGAATTACCACCTTATATAATCCTTAACAGGCAAACTATTCCAAAAAAAATGAAATCTTCCCAAAATATGTAATCATTCTTGCACAAAAAATGATAGCAGAAATCATGAACAATTGGGTCAGTGTCATTTGGAATAGGCGGCCAAGAACCCTTCACATTCCCAAGTAACATGATAGTTATTGATGCATTTAAAGGTCATACATGTGTAAAAATTAAAACAATCTGTAAACTAAAAATGTGATATAGTATAGATTCCAAGTGGAATGACTAACCAGCTTCAACCATTTGACAGTTCAGTAAGTAAACCTTTCAAGAACTATTTGCAAGAAGATTATGAAGCATGGTTATTTACTGAAAACACCTGTCATACCTCTGGTAAGATAAAGACAGTACTTGTATCTACAACTGCAGAATGGGTTTCAAATGCATGGAATAAAGTATCAGTAGATTTAATGCAACAACCGTTCAATAACTGTAAAAGCAGTGTATGTAAGCACTGGATGCTTCGGAATACACTTTATGGGAAAAATCCCCCCATTAAAATATTTAAATAATAAAATGTGTAGCTTCATTATAAACTAAATTTTAACTAGGTAATATTAGGTATTGTAATTCCTAGATTTGTTTAGTACATTTACGTGCTCGATTATTGTATTTTGAAGTATGTACGGTAGTACATACTTGTTAAATTTGTTAAAAAAAATATTTTTTGTCACGTAATTTAAAAAAAATTGTCTGTAAAATTACAGACTTAGAATGTGACTTAGAATCAATGGCAACTTAGAATCAACGAAATACGGTATAATCAATTTTGAGAAAATCTGATTTTGTTAATTGGTTGCTTCGGAATACAAAATGTTATGGGAAAAATCTCCCCCTTAAAATATTTAAATAATAAAATGTGTAGCTTCATTATCAACTAAATTTTAACTAGGTAGTATTAGGTATCGTAATTCCTAGGTTTGTTTAGTACATTTACGTGTTCGATCATTGTATTTTGAAGTATGTACAGTAGTACATACTTGTTAAATTTGTTTAAAAAAATATTTTTTGTCACGTAATTTAAAAAAATTGTCTGTAAAATTACAATGCGACTTAGAATCAATGGCATCTTAGAATCAACTAAATACGGTATAATCAATTTTGAGAAAATCTGATTTTGTTAATTGGATGCTTTGGAATACAAAATATTATGGGAAAAATCCCCCCATTAAAATATTTAAATAATAAAATGTGTAGCTTCATTATCAACCAAATTTTAAGTAGGTAGTATTAGGTATTGTAATTCATAGGTTTGTTTAGTACATTTACGTGTTCGATCGTTGTATTTTGAAGTATGTACAGTAGTACATACTTGTTAATTTTTTTTTTTTTAATATTTTTTGTCACGTAATTTTTAAAAAAATTGTCTGTAAAATTACAATGCGACAGAATCAATGGCATCTTAGAATCAACGAAATACGGTATAATCAATTTTGAGAAAATCTGATTTTGTTAATTAACTTAAAATTGTTTGACCAAGAAGGACTTGCATACAATTTTTTTTCAAAAGTGATTTACATAGCTGCTGTGTAAGTCCTACATTGTACAAATAAAAATATTCCTTATTAATTCATATTAATATTTCTAAACACAGTAAACGTTTGCGAAAATAAAATTTAAACAATTTTAATACCAAAATCTTTATTATATTATTTTGTTGAATATTTTTTTAACAAAATCTTGTAACTGACAGTTTTCTCTTCAACGAAACAGAAAAAAAATACCAAGTGTTTCGTGTTACATTATAGCCTACAAAGGATAATCTACTGTCTATCTAAGTACAAGACATACCCATTTAAGCTTCAAACTGGCCTAGTTAAAGCCAGGACGCATTCCTTCACGTCCTTAATTTAATGTTCACCTATTAATTTACTTTATGAAATTATATTTACTGTAGGCCTTAGAGAGTCGACCGTGATAAAATGTAGCTTATTTGTGTTTGAACGTGAAGAATTAGGCCATAAATAGAATATTATATTTAAGAATTGAATCATTCATATCGACTAACAACATAAATATAGAATATGAACAAGTAGAATGTAACCAACAAGCTACAATGGATTCGTACTTATTAGGGTAAAAATAAGATTTAACAGACATTCAGTGATACTAAAAAATTATATACACTTACAGTACACAATCCATCATAAAATCAGTAAATGGGGTTCGTATTATTTTCGTACATAAATATATAAAAAGGGAGGGGACAATGTGATATCTTTTTAACAAAGAAAAACAAACACAGGAAATGTTTATAAGGTAGTGTAATGTACTTTTTCGTGTACGGACAACTTTGTCCTAGTTTCATACACGTAAATAGTTCATGTACGTACGTAGTAGTTTTGTATAGTGTTGTTCATATTACGTAAATTTAAATTTTCACGAGTTAATTCCTTCTTTTATTAACTTTAATTTTGTTTTAGTCTTAATTTTTTTAAACTGTGTTTAATTGCTACGTACGGTAATTTCTATAGTAATTAAATTTAGTTAAGATTTTAATGTTAGCCTATAGCTTTTTACACAGTTGGGTTTGTTTTTTAATTTATTCTACTAAAAATTTAGTTTTTGCTTTTATAATTTTTGTGTTCTATTTAGTTTTTAAATTTTGTTTTGGGAATAATTTTAATTAACAATGAATTAAAGTTATTATTTTTTAAGGCTTGTTTTAAATTAAAATAAATTACTCAATGCGTCATTATTAATTAATTATTAGGAAATTAATTGTTTGGAACCACACTTTTAATTTAAAAATTACACAAATGATTTACATTAAAAGTATAATATGTAGGAATATGTGAATGCCCACCTTACGCTACCCGCAATGGAACAGGTAATGACGTAACTTTAGAGTTAATACAGTACCGTACAGTTTACAAAGATCAATGTGGCGTAATGTTAATAATAAATAAAATCTTTTACTACAAAATGAAAACTTACTAATTTGACAACAACAAAAAAATGAAAAAATAATACCAAACTAGTCAAATTACTTTGATGTACGAGATCTGTTGAAAAAAGATCAAACTTTAGTCATAAAATCTTTATTACAATACTAACAACTTTACACATGTTTGTCCCCCTTGCTTGATACGCACCAGTCCCAGGGGTTTTCCACTGTTTTCCCCTGGAACACGTTTGATGTGATGTCTTTTAGCTGTGTCAGAGATATCTCTTGAATTTCTTTTACACTTTGAGAACGGAGTCCTTTTAAGGTCGGTTTTAGTTTAGGAAATTAGAAAACCCCACTGGAGCCCCATACCTGGCGAGTACGGAGGTTGGGGAAGAAAGGATGTTCCGTTATTGTCCAAAAATTGGGAGTGACTTGGCGCGTTGTCGTTTGCAAAATCCAGTTCTTGTTTTTCCATAGTTCAGGTCTTTTCCGTACCACATCTTCCCATAAACGCCTTAAAACATACACGTAAAACTCCTTGTTGAATGTCTGACCTTGTGGTACAAATTCGTTATGAACAACTCCACGATAGTCAAAGAAAACAATAAACATCGACTTCATGTTTGAGCGGCTCGTGTGTGATTTTTTCGGAGTGGCGAATGTTGACCAACCCTTCGTGACGATTGTGCCTTCGTTTCGATATTATGTCCATATACCCAGGTTTCGTCACCTGTGATGATAGTTCATAAAGTTTTCGTCGCTGTTAGCGTGATGAAACAATTCTTGGCTAATATTGACACGGTTTTCTATTTGCAGCACCATTTTCGCAGAGACGCGATGCATGCAAAGTTTTTCTGTTCAAATTTCGAGGCACGACCCAATGCTGAGCCCGACTTCTGCAACCTCCCGCACAGTTAAACGACGATCTCCAGGAATCGCAGATCGAACATAAATTTTTTTCGTCATGTGAATTCAAACTGTACAAGGTTTGATCAAAAGTTCGGTCTTTTTTTTTGAACAGACCTCTTACATTTCGGTGTTACAACTACCATCTAAATTTGGCGTTTCAATTTGGAAAAGCATTTCTTATTAAATACATTTCTCAGGCCATTATAAAATCAAATTCTATTTCCATAACTAACATATTAATATTGTAATACGCCTTTTTTCACTTACCTCTGTCATAATAATACATTAAAAAATCCAAGTTTGTCAACACTAAACCCAAGTCCTTAAAGTAACCTCCACCACCGATTTCAGGCCTCAGTTTGCTGAAATATTACTCAAGGATTTGTCTGTGCCGCTATGTTGAATAGGGTTATGGCTGTGATAGTTTTAGTTTTTTGCAGTTATTTTATATATAAAGACTTTTAAAACAAGGTATCACGCAACATGAGTTAATTGTAAGAATATTTGAGCATTTCCGTAATCGGTGGTTCGTATACACAAAAATACATTTTTATTACTTGTAAACATTTTTGGAATTCCCTTTTCCTTTGCTCACTACTTGGACGTCCCACCACTTTTTTTTGTGTTTAACGTCCGACTATTGTGCACACTTGGGCTAATGCAGACGATAGGGTAATTTATAGCGTATGAAAATGCCAAGCCCTGGCCGGGAATCGAACCCGGGTCCTCGAGGTGAAAGCCCAGTACGCTATCAACTAGGCCACGGAGGCGGCTATCCCATCACTTTTGACCAACCCTGTATACCAATTTTTATATACAGTAGAACGTAGCTAATTAAACGTCTTTTATTCAAAATCTTGGATATTCGAACTATCCCGACGGCTCCTTGGCATTCCTATATAACTATCTTTAAAATTCACGCGATAATTCGAAATTTAAATGTAAGATCTCTAAAATTTCGATTTATCCCCGTTTCATAGTACTTAACGATTTTCAGAAAATTACTATCCAGCAATTTTTTTTTTGAGACAGTGAAAACATTTGCCACCATATTTTACCAGAACGAATACACACAGTAAAAATAACCGTCAATATATTATCGTTGGCCACGCTAATCTAAGTTAACGCTAAAGTAGTCATAAACATTTCCCACGCCTCCCTATGTTATTTACCGGCTTAATATGATCTACCTTCTTTGTGTGCCTTAATATCCGGGGCAGCAGCAGCTGTCGCAGAGAAAGCGACTAGGCTAAGCCACATTTAGGCGTAGTCCTGCTGTACCGGCCGCTATGCACTGCTTGTTATTAACAGTAATAAACGGCAATTAGAAGTAGGGTGAGAGTTTTTCACATCGTTAAAAGCCTAAAAGTTGTAAATAATACGTTAGCGAAAACAAACGGAAGGATGTCGTTCTAGGTTATACATTTCTGTTGCATGCGTTTGTCGAGTGATGTGAAACTGTAATTGTTTACGTTAAAACTCTGAATGAGATACTTAGAGAAAATGCGTTTTCTTTTGACTAATTACCTGCTCTAAGCGAGTCACTAGATGACGACAATTTAGTCGACGTATTATCTCCAACCCCGCGTAAGGACGCGACCGATTTCAAAAGTGTTTTAAAGTGTGATCAAGGCTCAAAAAACGTTGCAAAAATATAAGACAAACTATCTCACATTCAGTTAAATAGAGCCGCCTCGGTGGCCTAGTTGATAGCGTACTGGGCTTTCACCCCGAGGACCCGGGTTTGATTCCCGGCGAGGGCTTGGCATTTTCATACGCTATAAATCATCCCATCGTCTGCATTAGCCCAAGTGTGCACAATAGTCGGACGTTAAAAAAAAAAAAAAATCAGTTTCATAAAAAATCTGGTTCAGGAGCTACCCATTAACAGGCCAACGCCCATGTGGGCACTGGTTCATGTACTATGTTTATTTTATTTGTGTAGTTTCTAGGAAATAAAATTCAATTAAATTCGAAATAAACCCGCTAGATGTCGTTTATGAGAGCCTCTGCCACAGGCCAAGGTGAATTATTATTATTCGAGACATCTCATAACGTCTTACTTCGCTACCCATTAACAGGCTAATGCCCATGTGGGCATTGGTTCATATACTATGTTTATTTTATTTGTGTAATTTTTAGGAAATAAAATTCAATTAAATTCGAAATAAACCCGCTAGATGTCGTTTATGAGAGCCTCTGCCACAGGCCAAAGTGACTTATTATTATTCGAGAGATCTCATAACGTCTTACTTCAGTAAGACATTATAACATTCATAACTTGGTTCAGGAGATACCCATTAACAGGCTAACGCCCATGTGGGCACTGGTTCATATACTATGTTTATTTTATTTGTGTAGTTTTTAGGAAATAAAATTCAATTAAATTCGAAATAAACCCGCTAGATGTCGTTTATGAGAGCCTCTGCCACAGGCCAAGGTGAATTATTATTATTCGAGACATCTCATAACGTCTTACTTCGTTACCCATTAACAGGCTAATGCCCATGTGGGCACTGGTTAATATACTATGTTTATTTTATTTGTGTAATTTTTAGGAAATAAAATTCAATTAAATTCGAAATAAACCCGCTAGATGTCGTTTATGAGAGCCTCTGCCACAGGCCAAGGTGAATTATTATTATTCGAGACAACTCATAACGTCTTACTTCAGGACGTTATGAATGTTGGAGTATTTCAACGTATCAAAAAACGTTGCAAAAATATAAGGCAAACTATTTCACATTCAGTTAAATAGTTTCATAAAAAATCTGGTTCAGGAGATACCCATTAACAGGCTAACGCCCATGTGGGCACTGGTTCATATACTATGTTTATTTTATTTGTGTAGTTTTTAGGAAATAATATTAAATTAAATTCGAAATAAACCCGCTAGATGTCGTTTATGAGAGCCTCTGCCACAGGCCAAGGTGAATTATTATTATTCGAGACATCTCATAACGTCTTACTTCAGGACGTTATGAATGTTGAAGTATTTCAACGTATCAAAAAACGTTGCAGAAATATAAGGCAAACTATTTCACATTCAGTTAAACAGTTTCGTAAAAAATCTGGTTCAGGAGATACCCATTAACAGGCTAACGCCCATGTGGGCACTGGTTCATATACTATGTTTATTTTATTTGTGTAGTTTTTAGGAAATAAAATTCAATTTAATTCGAAAAAACCCGCTAGATGTCGTTTATGAGAGCCTCTGCCACAGGCCAAGGTGAATTATTATTATTCGAGACATCTCATAACGTCTTACTTCAGGACGTTATGAAAATATTTCAACGTATCAAAAAACGTTGCAAAAATATAAGGCAAACTATTTCACATTCAGTTAAATAGTTTCATAAAAAATCTGGTTCAGGAGCTACCCATTAACAGGCTAACGCTCATGTGGGCACTGGTTCATATACTATGTTTATTTTATTTGTGTAGTTTTTAGGAAATAAAATTCAATTAAATTCGATATAAACCCGCTAGATGTCGTTTATGAGAGCCTGTACCACAGGATAAGGTAAATTATTGTTATTCGAAATATCTCATAACGTCTCACTTCAGGACTGATCTATAGACGTCTACTACTTGCATAGTTATTTGTGAATTAACAGATAAATCCGTATTTGTACAATTGGTTTAAGCTTAAAAGGATTACATTATTGGGTGATTCTCAGTACTGTTACTATGCAAAAATAGATTCAAGACAGGCCGTCGGACCTGTTATACAGTAAGCTATGTAGAACAGGTTTCATGAACTGGTTTCCATAGTAACATGTTATCAAACTAGATGTGGAACATTCTGCCTAGAACATGATCTATAAACAACAATGTAAGACTTTCTTTTTTATTAACGCGTTTATTGCAATTTTCGTTTTACTTTCTTTTTTAGAAACGAATTGGATAAACAATATCATAATTTAAATAAATGGTGTAAAACATTGCACAAGCTTTCTCAGATTCAATTAATTATTTCCCTAAAGAAACTTATAGAATTAAATCCAGAAAACTGACGTAATTTCTTAAAATCGATTCATCTCATTTTATAAAATTTCGAACATTTATGAAGTTTCACAACTCATAGTGTAACAATTTGAAAAATAAATATATTTTCTCTGATTCGAAAAAAGGAGGAAACCATAAACACGTCGTGTTGAGTTGTGTAACTTGGTATGACCGAAATTTGAGCAAAATCTGTTGAAACGATTACGATAAATCTGACAGATTTTACATATATCGTATTTTCGTTGAGATATACAGATCAATGTAGCTTAATTTGTTTAGGTACTTTGGGCGTACCCCCAATGGACTACATTTGGATGAAATTTGAAATTATGGAATAAGCCTATTGCAAAGTGAGCCATCTTGATAAAACCCAGACCCGGGACCTTAAAGTGAGACCGATATTAACTCTACAATATTTTGAAATTCTTTTTATATTCTTCTTCTTTTCTGCTAGGATTATTGTCACTATGTTGAGTATAATGATCTGCCTTTCCTAGCTTCGTCAATTCTACTTTTGTTGACGCGTTTCGGAGAACCTCCATCTTCAAAAATTATATCTATACTCATAGATATAGTATAGATATAGTTTTTGAAGATGGAGGTTCTCCGAAACGCGTCAACAAAAGTAGAATTGACGAAGCTAGGGAAGGCAGATCATTATACTCAACATAGTCTATAATATTTTATGTAGGATCGTTAAAAATTTTACATATACTCGTTCTAGGGATCCGAGTTAGTGCACATTTAATGGTCTCGGAATTGGGTTTTAATCATGATGGCCGCTTTTTTTTCTAAGGCGAAAAGCACATTACTATTATCGCCTCCCTAAATGTAAGTGTGAGTGTAAAGTGTTAAAGTCGTAGTGTTGTAAGTGTAAGTGTGTTAGACTGGGTACCGCGAGGGACGTCTAAATCCTCTCAATAGGTGCAGCTAGTCTGCACCCCCTGCGGGGAATGTTGGCCGCTCTAATAGTTCATTTTCCAATGAACGTTTGCTAATAAATTCATTAAGAATGTGCTCTATATATGTATGTAGGTCTATGCACGTATGTATGTGTGTGCGCGCTTGCTTGTGTGGGTGCGTGTGGCTTGAGTAGTGAATGAGAATAGTATGAGCCAGAGGTACGGTGGGATCGCTAAACCCATCAACTGCTCATTTCAGCTACCTCCGCCGTGTGTATGTTTGTGTGTGTGTGTATATATATATGTGTGTGTGTGTGTGTGTTTGTAAAGTGTGAATAAAGTGTTTTGCAAATATTAAACAAAGTGTATGTTTGTATATATATATATATACCGTATTTATTTTAAATTTGGCACAAAAATCAATTTTGTAAATCTATCTTTTCAAAAGAAGTTGAGTGGTTGCAATGAATACCACTGTATTGTTATTTATCCCGTATCGAAGATGATGATTTTATACATTCTTGTTACAGTTGATGAAGGAAGTCCTTTTCTGTTTTTATACTTTCAAACAAATTTTACTTATTATTATTTTGTCTTATTTATGTCGCTATTTCTTACGTGTTTGTTCCTTTTTCAGTAGGACCCTTAATGACATTTTATTAAAAAAAAAAAAATAATAATAGTACCCCACAGGGGGGTGCAGACTAGCTGCACCAATTGAGAGGATTTAGACGTCCTTCGCGGTATCCGAGTCTAACACACTCTTACACTTACAACACTACTCTTGTTACTTTAACACTTTACACTCACAATTACATTTAGGGACTATTCCCTTAATGTGCTTTTCGCCTTGAAATTAAAAAATAGTATAATTGCTGCTGTTAAAAGTATATGCGTATTTATAATGGGCAAGTGGGAGATAGGTTTACCACTACCCAGGAGGGGGTAATGGGGGGAGTTCTAGGCATAAGACTTTTTAAATGAGGTATGATTTATCCCTCAATTAATCTGGGAGTGAGGTTCGAGGGAAATTTTTGAAATTGAAAAGAAAGACTTCGAATTTTAAGGCCTTCTGGGAGCAACTTTGTTCTTCTGTTATATTTTTACGAAATGTGCCATAAAATGAGCGATTCGTGAGTAATAAGGATGTTTTCTTTAATTTTTTTTAGGTTGTTCATATTACGTGCATTTAATATCTACATAACATTACATTTATGCATTACGGTAGTTTAATTTGGCTCGCAAAAAAAATCATTTTCTCTTTATTTGTTTCACCCAACTTTGGGGTACACCAAATCAATCACTTCTCAATATTCTGTGCCTTCCTTGTAGCCCAGTATTGCTTCATACGTTGTGATCTTGATCTTCTTTCTTCGTCAGAGATTTGGATCGTTCGCTTGGATTCGACTTTGCCTTGGAACCGTTGCTTCTTGTCCTTGGTTATTGTTTTGGCTGTTCTGTCCATGAGCATAGTGTCAGTGATCTGCAGTTCTGTTATGTCTTTCTCCGTTTCTCTAAACCAAAGCGGTTTGGCTCTTCTACTGCAAAAGTAATCAAATATTTTTTTGGTTAGTCTATTTTTGTCCATTCGGAGGATGTGCTCATAAAAATCAATTTTTTTATTAAAAATCATTTTATTAAATATCTTTTTAATTTTTATGTCTACAACACGCCCACACACTTTGGATGAACATACAAAACTGAGAAATCCAGACACAAAAAACGATTGAAATTTTACTTATTGTTAAAGAAATAAAAGTTTTTAAATAAAATAAGACGCGCAAGTCCTGTGCTGTCTGTCTAACAACACAAATATCTGGTAAAATAAACCGTATGATATAGTTGGAATATTAAGAGAGTTAAAAATCTTCGAGTTTTCTAAACCGATGGAGGTTTATCAATGGGTTACAACCTCCCGCCCCGGATAAGCCAACACTTTTTTTCAAGTTAAGTTATAAGTTGTACTTTTTTTTTTGGTGTTTAACGTCCGACTATTGTGCACACTTGGGCTAATGCAGACAATGGGATGATTTATAGCGTATGAAAATGCCAAGCCCTGGCCGGGAATCGAACCCGGGTCCTCAGGGTGAAAGACCAGTACGCTATCAACTAGGCCACCGAGGCGGCTCAAACTGTACTTTGTGTTAAAATGCATATCTATTCTCTATTATTTCTTAAGTTAAGACTCATCATGGCACTCACACAAGGAATTTTTGAGGGTATTTTTTTTTATTTTAAGGCGAAAAGCACATTGAGGCTACTATCGCCTCCCTAAATGTAAGTGTAACACTTTACACTAGTAAAGTGTTAAAGTCGTAAGTGTAGTGTTATAGGTGTAAGTCTGTGTTAGACTCGGGTACCGCGAAGGACGTCTAAATCCTCGCAACAGGTGCAGCTAGTCTGCACGCCCTGCGGAGCTTCGAGGGTACTTTCCGTAGTTGTATTTTAAACCTTAAAATGTATCTCCTCATGAAAAATATACAGATTCAAGGAAAGTCCTCCGATATGAAACAAACTAAAGATTTTTACAGTGTCACTTCTAATGTAGAGAAGCAGAAAATGACACGTCCTTAATAGGTGTCAAGTTTTGTTCGATGAGTTTCTTTCTTCGTTAAATAATTCAGTGCGAAGATAATCAGTAGTCCTACTTCTAAGGTTAAATGGTTAGGCTATTATCGTACTGCTTGATACGTACTGTGGTCTGTGTGTAATTTGTAATAAAGTGCGACCTCTTTCCGTACATAGACTTTCTAAAAGAAGGATGCGACTAAATGTTCAGAAGGAATGTTGAAAATGTTATATGTGTGCGGTGTGCGGGTCTTGGGCCTTGACAGCTGACCAGTGGCACTGTGGCGGTAGTCGCTGTGACACACATTTCCTGGTGAAACCATTGCAGTTCCCTCTCCTCGCTGTGGCGAAGCTGTTTTTATTTGTTCATAATAATTATTTAATGAAAAGGAAATTGAAGAAAGGAAACACTGGTCTGACTTTCATCCGTGTATATTGTTGCATTCTACCTTGCTGCTTCTGTTGCTGCTGCAGTTTTGTTAGCAAATTTCCATTTGGGAACGAGTCATTATAGCGGCCATTATGTTACCTGGGACTTTAAAATGAACGCCAATCCTGATATTAAAAAATTTTCTGAATAGTCGTTACAAATTTCATAAATATATGTAGATGATTTGTTTTGAAAACCTGTGTCCCCCGCAGGGGGTGCAGACTAGCTGCACCTATTGAAAGGATTTAGACGTCTCTCGCTGTACCCGAGTCTAGCACACACAACACTACACAAAAGCCGCCTCGGTGGCCTAGTTGATAGCATAATGGGCTTTCACCCCGAGGACCCGGGTTCGATTCCCGGCCAGGGCTTGGCATTTTCTTACGCTATAAATCATCCCATCGTCTGCATTAGCCCAAGTGTGCACAATAGTCAGACGTTAAAAAAAAAAAAATACAACACTAACTTACAACTTTAAGACTTTACACTCAAATTTACATTATTGGAGGCGATAATAGCCTTAATGTGCTTTTAGCCTTAAAATAAAAAAAAAATAATTGAAAACTTGTGTACTTCTGTTCGACACTACTGTTTGTAAAGAAACTTTGTTCCGACGTTTTCAAAAAATCATATCTGGCATCTTTCAAGGTGGTTCTCGTTCCAAGTCTGAAGCCGACACGAGAACTGATCGTAAAATATCGATTTTATGGTTCATCCGTTTTCAGGTCCACTAAGTTAAAAAAAGTGATTTTTTAAATTATTTTAAGGCGAAAAGCATATTGAGGCTATTATCGCCTCCCTCTATGCAAGTGTGAGTGTAAAGTGTAAAAGTCGTAAGTGTGTGTGTTAGACTCGGGTACCGCGAGGGAAGTCTAAATCCTCTCAATAGGTGCAGCTAGTCTGCACCCCCTGCGGGGGATTTTTACTTGAATCAATATCTGTATATGTAAACACTATGCGTCTATTTCTCTGTGCACAACGTAAGAGACTAGACTAATTGATTGGTTTATATGAAATTCGTCATGCAGTTCTCGTTTGGATGTGTCCAACGAAGAATAGGGGACCATTCTTGTATTTAATAAAATGTGAAGCCATTTTGATTAAAAAATGTTAAAAATCGGCTCATAACGATTTTAAATAAATTTTGCTCACATGTCCCAAAGCAAAATGTTCAGGTCACTATAGCAAAAAAAAAAGTATAGTAAATATGAAGGAAAATTTATTTTCATTTCGGGAATAAATCGAAAACCCCAAAAGTAACGTAGGGCCTAACCGTTGTAGGTTTTTTCGATTTATAGTAATTTCGAACCTTGGTTTTATTTTCTTTAAATTTTGTATAGTGACTTCACTTATAATTCTTCGTGTATGATCAAAGTTTGAGCCAAGTCTGATGAAACGATATTGAGATTTTTGGCAGCTTTTTCCTTTTTTTTTCGGTAACTATCGCAAGCTGTTTCGGTGGCCTAGTTGATAGCGTACTGAGCTTTCACTCCGAGGACCCGGGTTCGATTCCCGGCCAGGGCTTGGCATTTTCATACGCTATAAATAAATCATCCCATCTTCTGCATTAGCACAATAGTGGGACGTTAAAAAAAAAAAAAAAATAGGAGGAAATAATTGAACGTGAGATTTTTCCTAGCCATGTGTGATGTTTTTGTGCCGTTCAGGTTATCAACTGGGGAACTGAATCCCGGAAGCAAAGCCATGAAAAATCGCGTGGCTATGGTCGATTTTGTTATAAATGAGGTCTATCAACACCTAATAATTTTTGGCTCATTGCTTACCATTCACCTTGTATATAGGTCAGCTGTATACTTCCGCATATATACGGCCTACGGCGTGCGTCCACGAGACCACGCGTGGGATCTACATGCAAGAACTAAGCCTTGGCGACACCTTAACCCCAATATAACCTTTGACATGTTTCGATACAAAAATCTAACCTCCTTTCTTCTCGAAGCTTTCTAGCAACCTACACACACACGCAAGGATGATCTTTTCTTCTAAACTTTAACAACTTCACACCTACACTCACTGTATTCGTATATTCAAGAAAATATTTTGTTAACATTAAAATCTAGTTTTAAGAGACTTCACTCCAGAAAACATGAGCTTATTAAGAGTCATGACGCTGTTTTTAGGGAGTCATCTTAAATTACTCCTGAAGGTGTTGTGCTTCAATTTTGTACCTCATAATAGAAAAAACAACTATAGTAAACACTTGAAAAACAATGCTTGAATGTAGGTAAAATGAACTATTTTTTCAAGTGATTTCTACTAACAATTCCCATATTTTATGGTAAGAGGTAATTGCAATAAACTTTACTTAATATGGTAAAATTTGAGCTTATAGTACGCTGCTTTTTAGAGAGACATCTTAAATTACTCCTGAAGGTTTTGTGCTTCAATTTTGTACCTCATAATAGAAAAAACAACTATAGTAAACACTTGAAAAACAATGCTTGAATGTAGGTAAAATGAACTATTTTTTCAAGTGATTTCTACTAACAATTCCCATATTTTATGGTAAGAGGTAATTGCAATAAACTTTACTTAATATGGTAAAATTTGAGCTTATAGTACGCTGATTTTTAGAGAGACATCTTAAATTACTCCTGAAGGTTTTGTGCTTCAATTTTGTACCTCATAATAGAAAAAACAACTATAGTAAACACTTAAAAAACAATGCTTGAATGTAGGTAAAATGAACTATTTTTTCAAGTGATTTCTACTAACAATTCCCATATTTTATGGTAAGAGGTAATTGCAATAAACTTTACTTAATATGGTAAAATTTGATCTTATAGTACGCTGTTTTTTAGAGAGTCATCTTAAATTACTCCTGAAGGTTTTGTGCTTCAATTTTGTACCTCATAATAGAAAAAACAACTATAGTTAACACTTGAAAAACAATGCTTGAATGTAGGTAAAATGAACTATTTTTTCAAGTGATTTCTGCTAACAATTCCCATATTTTATGGTAAGAGGTAATTGCAATAAACTTTACTTAATATGGTAAAATTTGAGCTTATAGTACGCTGATTTTTAGAGAGACATCTTAAATTACTCCTGAAGGTTTTGTGCTTCAATTTTGTACCTCATAATAGAAAAAACAACTGTAGTAAACACTTAAAAAACAATGCTTGAATGTAGGTAAAATGAACTATTTTTTCAAGTGATTTCTACTAACAATTCCCATATTTTATGGTAAGAGGTAATTGCAATAAACTTTACTTAATATGGTAAAATTTGAGCTTATAGTACGCTGTTTTTTAGAGAGTCATCTTAAATTACTCCTGAAGGTTTTGTGCTTCAATTTTGTACCTCATAATAGAAAAAACAACTATAGTAAACACTTGAAAAACAATGCTTGAATGTAGGTAAAATGAACTATTTTTTCAAGTGATTTCTACTAACAATTCCCATATTTTATGGTAAGAGGTAATTGCAATAAACTTTACTTAATATGGTAAAATTATTCTCTCCACTATTCATTTATAAATGACATCCTAAACTGCCTTGTACAAAAAGTATGTTTCAACCATCGCGTACGGTTATGGAACTATCTTTCCTCGTGGGCAATCTTTCCTTATGACGAATTAGCTAAATATTTCTTGAACCTAGAACTACTATGGTGAACGTTGGTAGTGAATTTCAATTATAAAATGAGTTAGGACAATATACTGTATAGTAAGTTACTGTAGTGATAGGTTTAGTATAGTACACTAACTTTTTAATACAGGCATTTTAGGCGTATTTCCAGCTTTGTTATTTGATCCCAACTGATTTACATGCATTCCATTTCATTTGTGTCATAAATACAAGTATTTATTAACATTAGGTTTGTTGTTTCCCTAGGTAAGCTGAACTATTTCATTTCATTATTTAGGAAAAGACAGACAGACAGACAGACTGACAGACAGACTGACTGACTGACTGAGAGACTGACTGACTGACTGACAGACTGACAGACTGACTGACTGAGAGACTGACTGATTGACTGACTGACTGACTGACAGACTGACTGACTGAGAGACAGACAGACTGACTGACTGAGAGACTGACTGATTGACTGACTGACTGACAGACTGACTGACAGACTGACTGACTGAGAGACAGACAGACTGACTGACTGAGAGACAGACAGACAGACTGACAGACAGACAGACAGACTGACAGACAGACTGACTGACTGACTGACTGACTGACTGACTGACTGACTGACTGAGAGACTGACTGATTGACTGACTGACTGACTGACAGACTGACTGACTGAGAGACAGACAGACTGACTGACTGACTGAGAGACTGACTGATTGACTGACTGACTGACAGACTGACTGACTGAGAGACAGACAGACTGACTGACTGAGAGACTGACTGACTGAGAGACAGACTGACTGACTGAGAGACAGACAGACAGACTGACTGACTGACTGACAGACTGACTGGGAGACAGACTGACTGACTGACTGACAGACTGAGAGACTGACTGACTGACTAAGAGACTGACTGACTGACTTTTTTCAGTGTAACCTAATTTTACCGCATACAGTTCACTGAAAAGAAGATTGCGGTTTTGATTAACCGTGAGACTCGTCCCCTTTGTTATTCCTAGGGAGGCTACGTCACAATGTGCAATCAAGTCAATACGTCAACGACTTTACATTTTGACTAAGTAATGGTAACAAGAGCCACTTGCTAGGGTAAGGACACGACAGGGTGTTACAAGATTTCACCTGATTATTTGTGCCTACTTTCACCGTTCCGTTTCATCTTCCTGCCATTTCTGAAGAGTCCGGGATCTCTCCTCTCTCTCTAGCCTTGACTCTTGCTTTCTCTGTTCTCTCCTGGCACACAACGTTCAAGTACCAGTAAAGCAATAATAATTGTATCACAAAAACTGCGGAGGTTGACACTTAGTCTTATGTACATGATTTATAATTTTCTTGTAGTTCTTAAATCAGCCTACTTATCCATCCTGACGTCAATGATTGCAGACCTATTAGAGATATCTATTAGGCCTGTAACTATTAGAGATATCTTTTGTTATATCTCTATATAGACATGTTATATATCCCTTATTAGAAATTAATCCCGATCATTCAACAGTTACAATTATACTGCACAATTTTTTTTCAAATTAAAATAAAACTATCTTAAAAATTAAAACACTTTAACATTATTTTGGACATAATATTATTAATAACATATATCACTAAATCATTGCTTCCTTATTCATCCAAAATCATAATTTTCTTATCCCCAAAATTTTTGTTGTGGATTTTATATTGTTGTAGTAACACTATCCATCATCCAATTAAGCAGTTACGTATTAGGTTACATTAAACGTCCTTGTACGAATATGGTTCTGGAGAAGTGAAGGTATGAATATTATGGAAGTTCCTGGTTCTTGAACATTTCAAATAAATTTTATGGGTGTAAAATAAACAGATATGAAAGATTTTACTTTTAGTATTTTTATGTTATTAGAAAAAAACTTGCACAAAATTTTAGGGTTTTAGACTTCTTGGTTGTATCAATTTTGCCATTTATATATATTGGTAAGACAACGGGCAGTTTGCCACGCAAGTTTGATAGCCTAGATCTACGGATCTACGGATCCACGGATCTCAATAACCGAATGGTCGGTTTCTAGCTCAGAAATTCGTATCAATGTTTTCTATAGCGTAACAGATTTTAAGTCCGCACTTCAGAGAAAATTGAAAATATTATTAACTATTGCCCGATCCCCGATGGACAGTACCCCGGAAATCGTACGCACGAGTCACTAAATCATGACAGTTGCCACCTAGATTGTCGGAATTCCTTGTAGCACCATTACTAGCAACTGACCTACATCTAGGGAGATACCACGAGTCACTAGTCATTGGATCACATCGCTGCACCGGCATTCGTTTAGCTTGGTTCTCATTCACACGATTAAAATGATTAATTAAACGTGTAATCATCGAGTGGGATCTTTTAAAATACTTTAGACCCTGCATTGTCCTAGCATTAATAGTGTACCGTTACAATGAGATGGGACTGAAACGCGAGGGATAAAACTAAAAGAGACGCTCTCTTGTGGGGGCGTCGTTCCTATAAAGATTTGACGCTCTCTTGTGGGGGCGTCGTTCCTATAAAGATTTGACGCTCTCTTGTGGGGACGTCGTTCCTATAAAAGTTGACGCTCTCTTGTGGGAGCGTCGTTCCTATAAAGAGTTGACGCTCTTTTGTGGGAAGCGTCGTTCCTATAAAGAGTAGACGCTCTCTTGTGGGAGCGTCGTTCCTATAAAGAGTTGACACTCTTTTGTGGGAAGTGTCGTTCCTATAAAGAGTTGACACTCTTTTGTGGGAAGCGTCGTTCCTATAAAGAGTTGACGCTCTCTTGTGGGAGCGTCGTTCCTATAAAGAGTTGACGCTCTTTTGTGGGAAGCGTCGTTCCTATAAAGAGTTGACACTCTTTTGTGGGAAGCGTCGTTCCTATAAAGAGTTGACGCTCTTTTGTGGGAAGCGTCGTTCCTATAAAGAGTTGACGCTCTTTTGTGGGAAGCGTCGTTCCTATAGAGAGTTGACGCTCTTTTGTGGGAAGCGTCGTTCCTATAAAGAGTTGACGCTCTTTTGTGGGAGCGTCGTTCCTATAAAGAGTTGACGCTCTCTTGTGGGAGCGTCGTTCCTATAAAGAGTTGACGCTCTTTTGTGGAAGCGTCGTTCCTATAAAGAGTTGACGCTCTCTTGTGGGAGCGTCGTTCCTATAAAGAGTTGACGCTCTTTTGTGGGAAGCGTCGTTCCTATAAAGAGTTGACGCTCTTTTGTGGAAGCGTCGTTCCTATAAAGAGTTGACGCTCTTTTGTGGGAAGCGTCGTTCCTATAAAGAGTTGACGCTCTTTTGTGGGAAGCGTCGTTCCTATAAAGAGTTGACGCTCTTTTGTGGGAGCGTCGTTCCTATAAAGAGTTGACGCTCTCTTGTGGATTGCGTCGTTCCTATAAAGAGTTGACGCTCTTTTGTGGGAAGCGTCGTTCCTATAAAGAGTTGACGCTCTTTTGTGGGAAGCGTCGTTCCTATAAAGAGTTGACGCTCTCTTGTGGGAGCGTCGTTCCTATAAAGAGTTGACGCTCTTTTGTGGGAAGCGTCGTTCCTATAAAGAGTTGACACTCTTTTGTGGGAAGCGTCGTTCCTATAAAGAGTTAACGCTCTTTTGTGGGAAGCGTCGTTCCTATAAAGAGTTGACGCTCTTTTGTGGGAAGCGTCGTTCCTATAAAGAGTTGACACTCTTTTGTGGGAAGCGTCGTTCCTATAAAGAGTTGACACTCTTTTGTGGGAAGCGTCGTTCCTATAAAGAGTTGACGCTCTCTTGTGGGAGCGTCGTTCCTATAAAGAGTTGACGCTCTTTTGTGGGAAGCGTCGTTCCTATACAGAGTTGACGCTCTCTTGTGGGGACGTCGTTCCTATAAAGAGTTGACGCTCTTTTGTGGGAAGCGTCGTTCCTATAAAGAGTTGACACTCTTTTGTGGGAAGCGTCGTTCCTATAAAGAGTTGACGCTCTTTTGTGGGAAGCGTCGTTCCTATAAAGAGTTGACGCTCTTTTGTGGGAAGCGTCGTTCCTATAAAGAGTTGACGCTCTTTTGTGGGAAGCGTCGTTCCTATAAAGAGTTGACGCTCTTTTGTGGGAGCGTCGTTCCTATAAAGAGTTGACGCTCTCTTGTGGGAGCGTCGTTCCTATAAAGAGTTGACGCTCTTTTGTGGGAAGCGTCGTTCCTATAAAGAGTTGACGCTCTTTTGT